>VXAC01006439.1:182806-193341 GCA_013399225.1 Rhipidura dahli | reverse complement strand
AAAAAAAGAGAGAAAAACCAAGTGGATAGGACTAACAGTGCCACTAGAGAAGAAGAAGCTGAAATAATTGAGTCTCATGAGCCTGTGTGTAAGCAATAAGATGGAAACTGGGTTGGTTTGTCCATGTGATCAGAACAATGGAACTAGCAAACATGATTCTGTGGGGAAAAAGTCAAAGAGGAAAGGAAGGCAGAATGCTCAGGGACAGTGTGACTCAAAGACATCTGCATCTGGATGGAGAAATGATGGGGAGATCCAAAGAGTAAAGGGAACGTGAATACAGATTCCAGTCAGTGCCTAAAGATGACATTCTTCAGAGCACGCTGGTGTTTGAAAGGGGAAGATGAGACAATCATAAATATATGTAACAGTTTATAACCTGGCCATGTTCTGTTCACTTACTGAGTTGCTGAAGGACACAAAAGCAGAGTATAGTCACCAATGAACCACTAATTCATGTTGCTAATGCTTCTGTCACCCATAAGAAAAATTCAATTAATTCTTATCTCTTTGTTTCAGACTACTCAAAATTGCCCACTGATCTACACATTTCCCCTTTTATTTCCTGAAGGTGACATGTTTCAATGGGCTTCTAAACACCAGGTAAAACTCAATATGCTGTGGCAATATATTTGGCTCACAGAACCCAGCCTATTTTTGATCTTGCTTTTGATCATATTCTTGACATTCTGGCACTGTTATGGTGAGATATAGATATTTCCCTGATCTTCAGGTGCCCTGGATCTAGTTTTACATGCCCAAGAAACGTGAATTTTGTCTCTGCAGTTTTCATCAGGATTACAGCAGTCTGGCAGATGTCTGCTTGTAGATTCTGCAAAACTCATGAGTTCCTATAAACGGCAGCAGCTCTCTCCAAGCAGCAGTTCTCATGTCAATGAAATCTCCCCACCTACCCACAACACGCCCACAGCAAGAGACAATCACCTCTTCCTGATTGTCTTCTCAGAGCAGGATGCCTTGAAGGCAGCAGTGGCTCTGGTGGACAGAAGTATTGTCCACAACAGTCAGCAGAGCCCTTTTAGCTGTGCAAAATCGCTATTTTGTGTGTCTTTCAAGAATTAGAAACATGCAGCAGAATGCACATAATGGTCTCCAGAGGTGAATGACAACCATTCCCACAAGAGATGCTCATGTATCTAACCTGTCATCTGCCATCCAAAAGAAAAGCACTACTTATCAGTGATGTCTGCTGGTGTCAGCAGGTGTCTAGACAAAAACAGGTTAAGAGAAAAGCATTAAATTTTCTCCCAAGGAAGATGTTCCCCACAGAAGTTTGCAAGGCTTCCCCCACAGGTGCTGTGCTGGGAGAGATCCAAGTAGCCATGGCAGCCCTGTGTGGGCTGCTTGACATCGGCACTGTTCAGAATAAATTTTGGGCTGAATGTTGGTCCTGATGGTGTTAGTACCTCGAGTAATGACCCATCTAAAGCACTATTCTTACTATTCTTCCATCTGTTCTAACTTGTTTGCAGGCTGCCCAAAAATGTCCCAGGAGAGGTGTGGGTCTCTGTATGATGAATTCCAGCCTGCTGAGAAATGTGCTCGCTTTTGTTACCTTCTATGACCTCCTAGAGCAGGGACAGTCCTATTTATATATACACCACCTGCTGAAAAATTCTGTCCTTAAGCTTCAGCAGCTTTTTGCACCTAGTCTTCTTTAGCTATTTAATTCCTGGTGATTTGTGGTGTTTTACACTGTTTAATTATATATGTGAGGAAAAGTAGCTATGCAGTGGCAAGGCACTTACATGTGGAAACTCCTGACACAGAGGGACTCGGACTAATATTTTTTGTCTAACATTCAAGCTCCCAAATGGCAGAGCTTCCTGGCACAGAAACAATCAATTGTCCCAATCTAAAAAATTTGCTCATATATGTGACCATGTACAGGCAACTCAGAATGCCAAAGTGAACCTGTGGTTGTTAATAGAAAAAAACTCCCTTAAAACCATCGTCTGTACAAAGGGCTTTATTTAATTGCTGGAGATTAGAGTGAATTCAGACTCTTGGGTTTTGGTTCATTCTCCAGAACAGGACTGGGTTTTGTCTTTATTTTTGTTTCCTGTGTGAGGACTGCAAAGCAGATGGGCTTCAAACTACAGAAATTGTTCATGGTAGATGTTTAATGAAAATCCCTGACTGAAACATGATTCTTGCTATGGAAAAAGAAGAACTCGCCAAACATGATTTTTCCAGTGGTGAGAGAAAAGTGAGGGAAAGGGATTGTTTTGCTTGATGTTTTAAATTCCACATTGCAGTCTGGTATGGGTGCATACACTGAGGTTAAACTGTTCATGCTGATCCAACTTAAATTGATGCTAGGAATGACTGTTGAGAATTACATGTCCTTTGTCTCTTTAAAAAATGCCTACATTGGTGTATTCAGCCCAGAATAGCAACCTTCTGGGCCTGGGCTAGAACAAAGGGAGAAGTAAAAGGAGGAAATGCCTTGTTTGGGGAATGAGATATGAACTTGAACAAGAGACAATCTTGAGCATTTCCTTGCAGTGGGATTATCTGCTGGCTGAAAAACAAGAGCCAGAGCACAGAGGTGAGGGAGAGGAGAGCCAGGTGGATGTGTCCTTCCCTCAGGTGCTGGAGACCCTGCTTTGCAGGAGACCAACCACCAGGCATGGCAGGGGCTGGGGACTGTTCACAGGGCTGTGAATCATGGCTGGCTGAGGAAGCTGAATCACAGTAGCTGAGCTTTGTGCCCACAGCTCTGACCTGTGGCCTAGAGCAGTGTGAAGCACAACAGGGGTGGGAGCTAGTGCTGCTCCCCAGGGACTCCTGGCATGCTCCTGTGGCAGCTCTGGAATGCAGCTCTGAGGGTGGTTCTTTACCAGCAAAACGTGGGCATTTCTGAGAATGCACTGCAGATTTCCCTACCTTTGTCAGTGCCTGTTGTGGTGCTGTATTGTGCACAAACAGGCATAGACAGTTTGTGAGATTATAAAGCTGAAGCAAAGATAGACACATTTCTCCAGCAGATCCAGGTCTTTCTCTCTGCCTTGCATTATTGGTGAAACTTTCTCCACCGGCCACTGAATTTTTTTCTCATTTAAAAGCCAAAAGCTCTGTAATAACATGTGAGATTTGGGCTACACAATGCCCAAATGCATGTCATTATAAAGGAGGTCATCTTGAAGAACTCTGCAATATGGTGGATTTTACTTTGCCACTTAAAGGAGAGCGCAGTCGCTGAATAACACCATGGGAGGGAGAAGACAGAGGAGATACAGATAGGCTGTGCTCACACTGCCTGTGTGACCCAGGTCAGAGCCCACACACATAGTAATGAAACAGTAATTTCTATTTTTTTTTTCTTCAAAGTACTTTGTCTATCCAGACCAAACCAGATTCCAGCATGGAGTCACAAGGTCAGCCCCATATGTATTGCAGATATGCACATCATTAGAGGCAGATGGGCTTGTAACAATCCCTTTGGAAGTGACCTGGGAGGTTTTTTTCTTCGTTAGTGTCACAACACTTGGATATCTTGAGCTAACTTTTCCGAAAGTCAGGCTGAAATATTTCTTCTCTAGTGTCTCCCTGAAGAATCTTGTTGCATTTGGCCACCTGAAGCCAGTTCTTTACTCTTCTTCATATTAGTCCATGCAATTACTGGACAGTCACAGAACACAATATGTGCCAGCCAAACCTACCTGCCTTTTTTTTTTATCATATAGCTCAAAGAAAACAGCTGCTGACTGTCTTTTCTATTTTCCCCCAGTCTTGTACTTGGAAGGATCTGTCCTTGTATTTGAGGATGTTTTCAAACTGGTTGCCTTCTACTGTGTCAGCAGGTGAGTTGGAGTCCTTGCTTCCATGGCAGAGTCATTTTGCCCTCCCCTCTGGTCTGCCCTTCCCCAGTCCCTGTCCCATCACAGACCCTTCTGTTTCCTCTGCTACCCTTCAACCTGCCAGACCAGAAGGTATTTCAGATACTTGTATCTACAGTGGGGCCAGATCACCCAGTTTCTGGCCAGGCACACCACAAGCACAGCTGTCCCTGCAGCTGGAAGCTTTGTCCATAGGGCTGCTTCCACAAAGGGCAGAGGCACAGAACTGAGGCTTGGAGGGCAGAGAGGAAGAAGGGCCATGAATTATTTTTTTTTTTTTAAAGCAGCTTTAAGCACACACACACACACACACACACACCTGGTAGCAACTTAGCAAACATGCAAATGGACTGTTGCCTGTCAGAGACTCAAAGCACTGTGAGGTTCCTGTCAAGGAAAGCAGTCCTGAAACAATGCATGTTCTTTCTCTAGAATTTAAAATGAAAAAAGTGTTTGTTTGCTCAGCACAGAAATGCCAAACATAATGGGTATAGAGATGGGAAAGATTTGTAATGTCATTTTCACTAGTGCAAGGTTTGATCAGCAGCTGATGAGCTCCTCTGTGTAGTTAAACCCGTATGTCTGCAGCCTCCTCTAATCTGTGTCCTTGTGCCTAGCACACTGCAACAATACCTCCACCATCTACTCACCCCATTCCCACTGCAGCAGGCCTCGTTGGGAGTTGGTTGTAGACTTTTGACTTCCTCTATATAAACTTGCGTGACTCCTAAAGTAGTTACTTCCTTTTAAGAGGAGAAAGCAGATTCAGGATATATTTACAAGGCAGTCATGTTAATCACTTGGTTAGGTCACACGGTAGGAACAGACTGTCTGGGGTAGGATACAGTGTGCTACAGCTTACCCAGCCAGTCCTATTCCCACTTATCTGAGGGCTGCTTCTGCAGACAGCTGAGCTCAACACTGCTGGGCCATGACTCCTACCTGCATGGAGGAAATCATGCTCATCTAGATGTGTACAGACCCTACAGAATGGACAGAAATTAACCCCTGGACCCATATAAAGACTTCTTTCTCACCAGAGCAAAGAGTAGCCCAAATGAATTGGGCATTTCTAGTCAAATGGCTCATGACAGAGAAAATATGCTCACTTCTGCTTTCCTGCAAAAAGGATCATGGCTTGAGAAAGAGTCTCAGAAAGAAAGAAAGAAAAGTTCTTCTATTAGCTCCTGTTATAGATGTTATTTCTGAGTGTCAAATACACATTCAGATGGTTCATGTGATTTTCCAGGCTACTGTCAAAAGACAAGATAAAAAGGGAATAATTTTCTGAGAGAAGCAGGTAATAAAAAGGCACAGACCCACCATTTGCTGGCAGCTCGTAGGAGCTCTCTGTGATGGTGAATGTAGAGGCCTGTTCTCAGGGATGGAGTAAATTGTCTATGAATAGCTGGAAACAGCTTTTCAGGGCTGACAGGCTCTTCTCAAAAAATCCCTTGGCCTAGATATATTACCTACCTGTAGGTATCAGGTGACTTGGTGGCTGGTCTGCAAGCTGCTGCCCCATTAATAAAACCAGATTTTTTTTTCTATTAGTGCAATGTCCTGATATTTCCTGATCTTAAAATGGCTTTTTCTAAAAAAAAAAAAAAAATAAAGAAGGAAAATAAGGGAACTATTAATGCATACAAAATAACAAAGAAAGGAGAAGGTACATGGACCCTCTTCCTCTTTTAAACATCATAACTGCCATGAAAAATTAATAAGCCAGGGATCAGTTTATGTCAGTGTGACAACAGAGTGCTCAGCAGTGCACAGAGAACCCATGGAGAACACAATACATCAATAAGGTATGTATCTGTTAAAAAGGTCAGAAATAGGCCCCCTGCATTCATCTGTCAACAGATGGGTCTGCAGTTGTGTGCATTTTTGGGGTGTGCATTTGTGTAGCAGAGACCTCCCACTCATAAGGCCACTCATAAGTTTTTTCTATAATAATTCCTTCTACCATGTAGAACACTTTGTAAAACTTTTTATGTGTAAAATGTTCCTGCACCATTCCTTGCTGTCTTTTAGGGACTGGCTTTTCTAGTCTGTGTTAGAATGGGAATTAAGGCAAGAACAGGTTTAGCAAATTGTCATTGGGCAAGAGGGAAACCTGAACAGTTCACTGGCAGACCAAGTGCTCTGTTAAATTGCTTGAGACTTAGGATGTATTTCAGTGAAACCCAGCTAACATCCTCCCAGAAACTCCATCTTTCTTTTGGTAGAAATACAGCAACTTTCCAGAAACCAAGTACTCAGAAGTCTGAGAGTGGGGAGTGGGGAAAGGGATGTGTGTTTTCTCAGTGTCATGCAGCACTTCCTCGCTGTCTGTCCCTTCATCCAGGGGTTACCCTTCCCCAGGTGAGGTCTTCCTTCCCTAATCCCTCTGTGCCTTGCTGTGTACCCATGCCTTACACTTACAGAGATTTTTAAAAGAGGAAGCAGAGTAGTGAGGGAGGGATAAACAGAAAGAAAAATTACCTCAAATCCTTCCCACACCAAAGAGATTGGCCTTCCTAGTTAAAATAATTACAATTTGCAGCACCTCACATTTCATGGGAAGATATTTCAACCCTTGTGGCCTCCCCCTGAGGCAAGAAGCATTCCTGCTGTTTTCAGAGGATAGAGCCAAGACATAGGGATTAAGTCAGCACTATGCATGAAGCATCACCACAGAAGCTGGTGATCTTTTGTGAAATCAGAGCAACCCAGGCCAGCACAATGTCCATGATTCCTTACCAGCCACAACTCTGCAGAACAGGGCTGAAATTTTGAGGCAATCCAATCCCTAAAACCAAGTCAAGTCTGGAATTCCTAACAATTGTGGAGTTCATCCTTTTGCTGTTTTTTTATTCTGTTTCTTTCTACAGGGATTTGCTGCCCTTTACCCTGAAGCTGCCACAAGCAATATTAGAAGCCAGTAGCTTCCAAGACCTTGAAATTATCTCTAGTTTGGGGATAGGTAAGTCCCTCAAAGCAGTCAGATCTTCACTTGGACTTGTGAGAACAATGGTGCCTTGCACAGACATAATGCAACTGGAAAACAGATGAACTACTGTCTTTGGAATAGCTAAAGAGGTCTGAATGCAAGAAGAAGGTGTTCATGATCTTTATGTTCATAGAAGGTTGCTCACAAAAAGGGCACTTGCCCCTGTGGCCATAAACCTCCACCTGGATGTCTGTCCAGGGTGTGGTACCTACAGTCTGTGTAAGCGGCGGCTGTCACCAGCTGAAGTTCAGCACGGCCTCTCAGGATACTTACACACGTTGGAAGTAGCTGGCATCTGAGCGGTGTGGAAAATACCTTTGCAACTTCTCCTTCTGATGTGTGGGGGCAGTGCTGATCAAAGTGTGATATTTTTGCATTTTGATATTTCTGCTTTCTCCTGCAGGACTTCTAGTTGGTAGAGAAATGTGTATCGTCCCAGCATGTTCTCTCACCTCACACTAATCACATGCAAAAAGGACATTATTTTTAGTGGCAGCACTAAAGAAGCAAATTTTAGGTGAAATGTATAAAGTTACAGAGATAGGAAGAGAAGTTCTGTTAACTAAATCTATTTCCTTCCATTTAACACACTCCACTTGAGACAGCTACTTCAGTTAGCCACTTTCATGCTCCTTGGTTTTCCAGTTTTCTTTTGTGTGTTGAAAAAAGCCAAGCAATGGAGAAAATGGAAGAGTTAGCTCATTTAGACATACTTATTAGAGCACTCTGAGCCTATAGGTATCTAGTTTTGGATCTTCTGCATCATATCTCTCAGAAGGCATGGGCAAACCCCACTGGTTTCAGTTCAGGCAGCTTCGTTGAATTTGACCAACAGATTTGCCTCTAACACTTTCAGCATCCTCTATTTTGAGTGTGTTCCAGTTTGTCAAAGCATCCTTTGATATGGGTGTCCAGTCAGCACTTACAGCTTATAAAAAGGTACTTTACAACTTGAGATAGCAAGTTGCAAACTTAATTTTTTATAACAAGTCTAAAAATTTGGATTAAAATGTAGGAAGTGTATCATGAATCTGCAACCTTCAGTCTAATTTGAGCCATCAGAGGCTATCTTGATTCAGGCAACAATTTCCAGCAACTTTTGAAAGAAGAGATTTGTTAAAGCACAAGCACCAAAGCAATATTGATTGTAGTCCTTTTCCTTCTCTCCTGTACTGGTGGTCATAAAAATAGAGAGGCTTGGAAGTTTATTTGTTGTGGTGTATTTCACACCAGGCAAGTTTCTGACAATAGAAAAAAAACCTGCTCTTGTGTGCATCTTCCTGGGAAATGAAGCTTCCTGAAGTGCCATGCTGTCTTACTGGAGTCAAACAGGCTCAGCTACTGACTGATGCTGTTTATTGCTTCCTGGAACAAAATTCTGTGGATACAAATGGGTACACAAACAATAAATGCCCCCCAAAGTGGCACTTCCAAAGGAAACTTAGCATTGTCTGAATTTCTCGTATGTTGCTTTGTAGTTATTTCAAAGTAATACGTGTTTCAAGGGGATAGAAGTAAGATGTCTCTCTGCAAGCTGAATTGTTCCACAAAGGATCTGGTTGTTCTGTATGTTGTCACAGAGGACGTACTGCAGACCCTCTACTCCTGACCTTGCTGGTATAGAAGTTATTTTAGCTGGAGAATTAGCATGATTGTACTGCCCAAAGGGCACATACCATCACAGACATGCCAAAGACTCCAAGAACTGTTTAATTATCCCTCCCAGAGTGCAAGATAAGGGAAGATCCAGGACAGCAATGGGAGATGATCGAACAGCCTTCTCAGCAGTGTGAGACAGTGTGGCTGTGCTGGGAAACGCCTGCTCTGAAGCAGCCTTGTTACTTGGTAGGACCACATCATCTGTTCCTTCCCAGCCTGAGTGGAGCTTTGCATTTTCATCACAGTGCCTTATCCTGACCACTACTGAGAAAAATGACCAACTTCCTCTGTGTAGATTGGTTTACTCACCATTTCCTCAGCCCATGAGACTTCACAGCATTATATTCTGACTTAAAGCAGCTTCCACTGTCCTGCATTTGCTGATACCTAGAAGACCTGGAGGGCTTAAGGAAAATGGTACCACAGCCATCTCAGATGTGAGGGGGTTGGCAGCATGGTGGTAGTACGTGCAGTTGCATCTGTGCATCCACACCCAAATTCTGTTGTCAAGAGTGCTGTTGTTCCTGGCAACACTTATTTTAAGCGTCTTTGTTCTCCTCCCTCTTACAGTAAGAAATCAGAGAATAAAGCTGTTCTAGTGTCAGTCACCCTAAAATAACATGCTGACATGTTTAAAAAGCTGAATTTTTATGGACACTAGCCTAGGCTGTGAGTAGCTCACCTCTTGACCTGAGAGCTGTACCCCATGCTCAGCACCAAGGGTCATCCCACATATGTGCAGCCCCATCCATCCTCTCTTGGGCTCAGCATGTGATGTTTTGGCAGTGAGACATTCCTGACACCAAGCACAGGGCAGGGTTCAGGCATTGTGTGGCAGTCCCATTGTGTCCCCTGAAATCCACATAGAAGAGTGTGCCATCAGTGTCAGCTCTGTGTTCAGGGACCAAGCATGCTGAAATAGTTATTTGTTGAATCCTCGTGTTTCCAAGATTTCCCATCTTCTCCTTGTCCCTAAATCTGTGGGCATCAATAGAGTCCTCATCCAGTGAATACTCTCAGAGGTTTATACCCTTTTCCTTGGTCAGAACATACAAGGTTTGCTGGATCCTGTTTCCTGATGCTCCCAGTAGTGGACCCTGAGTCAGCAGCTTTAATATTGATTGAAAGTAACCGGACTTGTAAGGCAGGTTTGAAACCTCCTCTTCAGGGAATGGGGAAAAGGTTAGATGTGATACTGAATCTGTTAAAAAAATGTACCAATGTTTTGTAATTTTTAAAAAACAGTTATTAAGAGACAAATTATAATAACAAATTTCAGACAGAAATGATTACCTGCATGTGAAACACCCTCTTTCTTTTTCCACCATAGTTGATGGCACTGAAGTACTTAGCTGTTCCTTAGTCCTTCATCATGCATCCTTTCTTTGTACACTGTTTTATCATCTTTCCTCTCTGACACCTGCAGGCAGACAGTTTCAAGGCAAGGTGCAAGGCAGAGTGGCCATGGCTATAGATAACAGTCAGCCAGAGCTATAGACTTTAATGGTAATATTAATCTGGGGAAGGTGTTTAAAATGATGTGTTTCTGAACTGATTATACTGCAAGGCAGGATCAGACCTCTGTGTAGAACAGACTGCCACATGAGCTTGCTGCATAGTAGAGTCATCTTCATCTGTTGTCTCCTGGTGCATGTTGGATCCAGGCTGTCTACCTCAGATCTGCACCTTACTGTTGAGAACAAGGGGGAGACTCAGCTTTCCTGGGGTCTTCACGTCATCACCTCAGGTATCCACAGCTATTTGCATTTGGATGGCACTGATCACCAAACAAGCACAAATCCCTTTTCAAAATCATTTGTATTTGTTATTTGTACCTTCCTGCTCGTACTGAAAATGCTAAACAGCATTAACAACTTTCACTAGGTAAGTGTCATAAAATCGACAAGGCAAAGAATGCTGGTGAAGCTTCTGAGCTCATCCCCTGGCTTGATGAATTCCATACATATCATTAGCAGCTAAAATTCTCTCAGATAATTTTTTCATTTTTCTTTTTGCCTTTT
>VXAC01006439.1:0-182774 GCA_013399225.1 Rhipidura dahli | reverse complement strand
TTTTTTTTTTTTTTTTGATAGATTTCTGGGATTCCTACTTAAACCACAGAAGAAGACAGGACCTATCCCACTCTGCAAAAGACTCTGCTTTCAGTGCTGCCCAGGCCGACAGTTTAAGATCTACCCAGTGTTTTGCAAGTAGCACAAACCACTGCTCATGTGAAATTGAGCTGTCAATAGGAAATGACAGGCTGTGGTTCGTGAATCCTATTTTTATAGAAGAGTGCAGTAGTCCTTGTCCTCCAGATGTACCTTCTCCTAAAGGCCACTCTGGGGGAGTTGATGTCCCCCCTCCCACCATGCTTACTGAAAGGAGGTCTCCTCGACGGCCCCCTCCACCTCCGCCTTCTCATGCTCTTGTTCAGAAATCTTCCCTGAAGCTCCCACAGGACACCATGGCTGCCTGTGAAGAAAACAAGCTACTTATTAAGCCACTAGGAAAGAGCATCGAGGAAATGAAAACTGGGGGCAGTGACGATAAAGAAGAAAGGAAGCGGAGCTGCTTGGCAAATGAGCCCTTGGCAGTGAGCCCCAAGAAAGGCTCCCAGCCCTCTGTTCCCCCACGGAGGCGGCTGAGTGAGAGGACCGCGGAGGAGAGCTATGTGGGTAACCCTGAAAGTTGTGAAAGACTGAAAGGGGAAGGGACAGAAAAAAACGAAGATACAAGTACAGAGAGCAGAGATAAAAAGTTGCTGTGCAAAAAGGCTGTAGAAATGCCTGGGGAGGTTCCCAGAAGGGCTGTATCACAATTTCAGGAGACAAAGCCCGAACTTGCAGAAAAGAAGGAGGACATGCCTAAGATAAAAAGCAGTGCCATTGAGAAAGGAAAGTCACCTCCTATCCCACCACCGAGAAGGAAGAGGGTTTCCCAGCTACCAAGAATCCCCAGTTCCTGCCAGCAGAAGCAAAGAACAGTGGGAGAGACGGCTGTGGCCACAGGGCAGGCTGGGTGCAAGGGCAGCCCAGCTACAGTGGCGGGTGGTGCCACTTGCACACACACCAAGACTGAACCGGGACATGGCCAGAAATCTGTCAGCTCAGCTGAACTGGAAGGTTCACACTTGTCCCTGGAGGACCTGGGAGGCAGCACCACAGCTCAGGCATCGACATCTGAGCCGGACTCCTACTCCACCAGCAGTACAGAGGATGACCTAGAGATGCTGAGTAGTTCATCTGGTAAAAAGACACGCTCCGTGATCTTGGCCAAGGCCAAAAACAGGCTGTCCTTGGCGAACCTGTCCAATGTCTTCACAGTCTTTTTGTCTAGTGACAGGAAGCTGCAGAAGAAGATAGTGGAGCTGGCACAGGACAAGGATTCATATTTTGGCAACCTGGTGCGGGACTACAGAGTGTACAGTTTAGAGATGATGGCAAAACAGAGCTCCAGCACAGAGATGCTACAAGAAATTCGGCTGATGATGACGCAGCTGAAGAGTTACTTGGTGCAGAGCACCGAGTTGAAATCTCTGATAGACCCAGCCTCCTACACCGAGGAGCAGTTAGGTAGGTAACTGTGGTTTATTCATCCCTGGGCATGGTTTGGGAAGGTGAGGAGGAAGACAGAATTATGCAGACACAGGCTCTGCTTTAAAGAATTATAAACCACCTCCTAAAACCAGAGAGGAATGAATTGAAATCGTCTCTGAGGTTGCCAGCACTTAGAGGAACAGCTCTAAAACCTGGAGACCAATGAGGGGAAAAATCCCTTTATGAATGCTTTAAAGGGGAGAATTTTAGCTGAAGAGACATGTGTTTGTGAGTATGAGAGATATACATGTATGTATATATATGTGTGTGTGTGTCTGTGTATACACATAGGTATGCACACACAGAGCTGAATTCACTGGAAACACGGAAAAGGCCAACTTTCCACTCCACAGCTGCATTCCCATGGCCTTCCATGTCCACTGCTCTGCTACAAGGATGGAGAACTGCCTGCATGTGCAGACAGTTTAGAGGTCAATCACTGTCTCACGGGGAGGGACAAGACTATGTTGATTTTGAGTGGCAGGTTGGAGGAATCACTTGATTCCACTTTGTGCTCCTCAGATCTCAGAGGTGCAGAAGAGCTGCAAGACTGCAAGCAGTTGCAAGACTATCACCAGCTCCAAAATGAAGTGTTCATCTCTTTGCCACAGACATAATTTGCCTTTGGGGAGTAAAATATTATTTGTAACTGTTTACAGGTGTTTCATTGCTTCTCATTCATATTCTGTGGGGGAATAATGTGCTCCTTCTCTCCTTGCCAAGGACTGGACTCGTCTGTTTAATGTGCATCTGTGAGGGAATTTAAAAAGAGCTGTAGGACTTTTTATCGTAGTCAAAGGTGTACAGCCAGAAAGAGTGTGCATGAAAGCTTAAAACTGTTTCTTGAGGGCCTGAGAACCAATGGCTATTTATGGATCCTTAAATCAGCTTAAAACAAGATGGGAGCTGGAAGACCCAGAATATGGAGTGAACCACAGGAGTAACCAGGGCTTCCAGGAGATCCTGCAATTCCAGTTTTAGGTGGGACTCAACTTAGTGGTGAGCCAGGAGTAAAAGGCAGTCCACTGTCAGTCTTGGCAGGCTCTGCTGATTTCCTTCTTCCCCAGTAAAGGCTTCACATGATCCTGCAGACTTCCCAGCAGAACAGACCTGCTGCCAGCCCCTGCCATAGCTAGAAGAAACCCACAGTTTCACTTCCCATGGACCTTGTGTAACACCATTAATCTTTGTCCCAATAACCTCTTTCTTCAAGGCAGGGAGTGTGGGGGCAGCACAGAGAAGTCTGTCTTGAATCTTGATTAGTGGAAGTGGAAAGGAAAGTGGAAAAGAAAAAAGTGTCCTTGTTATGCTTGGTAGAGCTGCATGGGTGCAAGTATCCCACCATCTTGTCACAGACGTGCCTGGTTGTATCTAACCCTGTTCACCGATGGTTCCTTAACAGGGTGATGTGGCCCGGTCAACCTTGACAGGATTGTTTTCTGTGGAGGACAGGAATTCCCACTGGAAGATTTACCACTTGAATTTGCTCTGCTTCAGGCTGATTGGTCCTCTGGATTCTTTGAAATAGTTGCATTTTGTAATAAATATTACTGCCCTCTGGTTCATTCCTCACTGCCTGAGCAGATGAACTCTTTTGCCAATGACCTTTTTGCCTCAGTGCAAAAAGACATCTCTTGCAGTCCCTCTAGTTCTGCCTCTGGTTTCTAGGAGTCAGATAAGACTTCCTCATAGTCTTCTATGCTTCCTTTAATCTCCTAACAAACATTAAGCAAATGCTCAACCCACACATACTATTTCCTCCTGTGCAGGTGGTGGAAGAGGTGTCTTATAGGATCAGTAGTTTGGAGTCCCTTGAGCAGTAAGGGTAAGAAACTTCTGACCAGGTATTGATGTCTGTCTTTGAGCTGGTGGCTGCAGCTGCTTTTCAGTCACTGAGAAGAAAACAGTGCTTTCAGGATGCATTTAATTTCATCCCAAAGTGAATATCTCAAACAAGTCAGAAGGAGAGGTCAGAAGAGACATGAGATTAATCACATCTGGGCATCTATAAGGGCAGGGCTGTGAAAAAAATCACAGTTAGGTGAGGTTACTCTTCTCTCCCCAGAGTTGGCTTTCCTCCTGCCTTACAATGCCATGCTGGTCAGCCAGGAGTCAGGCAAAGAGAGCAGGGACTGCTGGTAGCAGGAGGTTTCCTACAGCTCCAGTGGCAGAGACCACACACTGATGTTCATCTCAAGCCCATCTAGGACTTCTGGATAGTGTGGGTAATTAAATGTTTACTTTCTGGGATGTACCCTTCTCACAGCTATGTAGTAGTGCTTGAATAACCAACCACATGCTTCCTTAGGACTTTTACGTGCACCTGTACTACTGTATTGCTTATTTATTATGTGCTTTTGTGTTCTCCCTTCTTTATGCAGAAGTAATTGCTGAGACAGCTCTGTACAAATGTGTCCTGAAACCTTTAAAGGAAGCCATTAATTCTTCCTTAAAAGAAATACACAGCAAAGATGGATCTTTACAGCAGCTGAAAGAGAACCAACTTGTGATACAAAACACAACTACCACTGACCTGGGCATCACGACCAGTGTGCCTGATACTGCTGTGCTGGAAAAGATCCTTCACAAGTTCACGACCATGCATAAGACCTACTCTCCAGAAAAGAAAATTGCCATCTTGCTGAAGACCTGCAAACTCATCTATGACTCCATGGCTCAGGGTAACCCAGGTACAGCACTGTTACTGCAATGGTATCCACTATGGGTCCTTCTCCATGTATCAGAGGAACAGGGTTTATGATACAGCTGATGTGGCAGTATTCACTTTGGAGGTAGCAGTGATAGTTGATGTGTTTGGTATCAGCTACCCACAGGCTGCATTCAGAATGGAATGGTTAGTGACTGTGAAGTTCTCTGCACTAATAACAGGTATGAGATATTACCTGGTTAACTTTAAGCTCCATAACTCCAAAACCTAGTTACCTGTAAGTATGTGTTTTATGTATAATGTCCTTTTTGCACAGGTCTTCTCCAAATATCCTCAGGCCTCTGTCCCAACTCGTAGCAGAGTAATGGTAAATTCTAGGAATGGGTCTTTGGAAAAAGACTCTTGATTTGGCTTTTACAAAAGGCCAAAAGACTCTTGATTTTGCCTAAACTGAGGAGGAGATGCAGAATCCTAGTAATTTATTACTAATTCCTGATGCTTCAGTAAATTCTAAAAGCCAGTTCTTCAGTGTGAGGCAGTATATGTTCTGAGTATAAAAACAACATGGGCCTCAGGCCAACCACTAATGCAGAAATTAAACCCTTGGACTGCAGACAGGATGCATCTTTGCAGATAGACCACCAACTCCCTTCCTCCAGTAATCTGCCTTGTCAGTTTAAGAGCTTTTTTTTGAATACTGTGAGCTGATGGCCAGCCATGCCTGATTTGGAGAGAAGCCACGTATTAATTTGCAGTAACCTGCAGTTGTTCAAGAACTCACATTCACCAAAGGTACTTTTAGCTGTTCTGCTTTATTTCGTACTGGCAACAGCCTTGGAGCACTCATAGAGGGATGGTTATGTCCCTGCTGAACCTCACCTCAAGGTGATCTCTTGGGTAGTAAGCAGCAAGGTTCAGCAGCCAGTCTAGACACATTAACGGCAGAGCAAGAAACCACCCACCCCAGGGCTAAGCCTTAGCTGCAGGGTGGAAAAGACTTCTCACTGTCTTCAGGGAAAGAGAAGATTTGGAAATATGTAGGGGAATTTGCTGTAACTTTGTTAAAACAGTTGTGTGAAGTTTGAGAAAAAATTTGGTTTAGATCAAGGACTTGCAAGCCTCATTAAAACCCACATGGTCTCCTTCTGATGCTGGTGGTATGTTATGTACACATCACACCTTAGCTAGCTCAGGGCTGGAATTTCTCTGTTGAAGGAAATACTGTTGAGTCATTTTATGTAACAGAAATGAGAGGTCAGGGAAATAATTCAAAACCCCCTACATGTTTAAAATATTGACATTAATGAAACAAGATGGTTTCATTGTGGTTTGCTACGCTAACCAAAGCACTGCATTTTGGCCAGCTCAGCTGTTTTCTCATCCTGAGTACTACTGCCAGCAGGGTGTATGTTGGAAGCTGATTTCACCCCTATGCATCCAGTTTGCTCTCCCTTACATCCAGTTCCCTCTCCCTTACATATGATCAGTGATGCTTATCAGAAGAAAACTGGCCTGGAATTATGGAAATGTATCCCAATTAATTCAGACCAGAAAAAGAGGCTAAGGGGAGAAGAATGCTGTATCTAACTCCTGGAAAATACCGGCCTTGGAGAGAAATTGAGTGAAATGAACTATAGACCCACTTAGAAGCAAAATGTATAAATCCTCTTTCAAAGAATGAACTGATCCCAGACCATTGTCATTTTCCAACCAAAGACAAGTTCTCGGCAGCCTGAAATATTTTTCTGACAGGGGATTCCAGCTGGTGGCATGCAGAAGAGCATGCTGTGGGCTACTCAGAGCAGATTTCGGCAGGTAGGAGTTCTCCTCCTGCTCTCTGCCCATCTCAAGAGCAATAGCACAGGGCCCCTTTTACTTTCAACCAGCCGTGAGGCAGAGCAGTGCTCTTCACACAGGAAGAGCACAGGCCATGCTCAGCTTCCTGTGCAATAGCTTCTTCTCCTTTAACTCCTTTTCCTCACTGCTGAATTAGAAAGTTCCCTCCTCTTCCAAAATCAGAGCAGATGGAATACAAAACTAATCATTGCCTCTGCTGCAGGACCAAAGTCAGTCTACCTCTGTCAGAAAAATTATCTGTTCAATAGTGTGGAAACTACTTAGGCATCTGGCTTGATTTGTAATTTGTCATCTCAGGCCAGGTCTTTATTCACTTTAGGCTGACCATAGGATGAGCTGACCTAAGAATATGGCTTCATTTCCCAAAGCAAAGTGCAAACACCACCTAATCAGGCACCTCTTTTTTTCAGATACATACGAAAATACAAGGTTTTTAACATTTTGAGACCCATGTACAGCAGTCCAGGTTTGGCCAGAATGTCCCTAGAGGTACCCTTAAAACTAAAGACAGGCTTATTTAGGAACATCTGTACCTGTGGTAGTGCCCATCTTTGCACTGCTGAAAGAGTCAGGAAACTTTGAAGTCTACTTTGATTAACTCCATGTATACCTACATTTTAAGAAAGGAGGAGATCTTTGGTTTGATTACAATTCATACTTCATGACAAAATCTGCCTGATAAATTGTCTGTGGTTAAAATCCCTTGTACTTAAGACTTAGAACTGAATGGGTCAGATCCTCAGCTGGTTTAAACCAGCATTTCTTCCTCAAGCTGAAGTCAATCAGCTTGTGGATCTGATTCATTGCAAGGAATTAGGAAGGCAAGCTCACAGTCTTTGTCATACACCTTTCTCTCCAGAGACCATTGAGTATAGCTTCATGATAAAGTAGGACTAATCTCCAGCTAAATCTCACTGTAGGTGGCCACAGAGTGGTATCGTGCCCAGCTTCTCATCACATTGTGGAGTCAGTCCACGGAGTCCAGATGATTCATCTGGCTACATATAGGTTTCTGCTTTAGGGCAAGATGACTCAAGGCAAACTCCAATGACAATATTGACTAATTCATTACTGGCTATAAAAGAAATTAAGGGCCACTGGTTCAGATGCTCATATGGACTGTGTAGGCAGTGATATTAATAAGTGAATCCTCACCACAGGCACAATTATGATAGTATTGAGGTGCCTCACTGAGCTTTTCCAACTTCTATGCAAACTTAAATAACAGAAACATATGCCTCCAAGAATAAAACCTACAATCTGAAAATATGTAACCTGCCTACTAAAAATACTAGGAATGGTTAGTAAGAATAAAATGCATTAAAAAAAAAATAAGGGGAAAAAAGAGTTTGGAAACCCACCCCCCAAAATGGCTGGCTTTTGGGGGTTTTTTTTGGCACTAGAAAAAATAAGAGGCAGGAATCAAGCAGCTCTTACACTTGGAAAGCATGCTGCAATATGCACAGGGACAGCTGGGCACATAGCTAATTTATGTAGAAACACTGTAATGTCATGTAGGAAAAAACCCCTTATTATGTATCTTTCAGAAATACCTTTACTCAGACAAAAGATTAAAGGTATGTTGTGTGATATGAGTAGAATGAGAACCTCTTCCTTTCATCAAAAACACAGAGTAGTAGAGTGAGAAACGATGCAAATCTGTAATATGTGTGGTGTGTACTGGCAGGGGTGTGCCTGGGTCACCCAGCCTTGTGCTGCCTGGGAGCTGCCACTGTGGAAGAGAACTGATGGAAAAATAAAGCAGCAATAGGCATTGGTTTATGAAGAAAAACTGTGAGACAAACAGGCCAAATTTGATCAGACTGTGAGTGAGGAGGATCAGGGATGAGGGATGGAAAGCAGGGATGGTTGGAAGTTTGAAAGATGGGCAGACTGCTTTCAAAGGAGATTCAGGAAGAATGAAAGTACAATTTTCTTACTGCAACATTTCTAACTTGTGAACTACCTAAGATTATGAAGCTTCATTTTTGGACTGTCTTTGAACTACACAGGCAGCTGGAGTATATAGTTCAAAACTATATTTTTTAGTAGTGATGGAATTGGCTCGGTGACTGAAACATCTGATTTAATTATTTCTATTGCATAGTTTTACATGGCTAATGTGCTTAGTCCACTTTTGGAAAAAGAGAATAAGATAGTACATATATTCCATTGGAATATTTATCTTCCTTAGCTTTTAGAATGAAGTTTGTCACCTCTACAGAAGTTAGCAGTCCTGATGCACTCCTGTAAGTCTATGCAGTTGACAAAAGCAAAGCCATGTGAGCTTGTGAAAAGGAAACTGAACTCCAATATTTCAGCAGCCAATGTAGAACCTGTGTTAGAAGCTCCTAAAGCTGTCAGAGCAATCCCATTACACTGCTTATTATCCTATATCACTCCTGAGAAGGAAAATAAAGCTATACATAACAGGTTTACTTTGATATATTTTGGAAGAGGATATTTGTATTTAAGTTATTTTTAATGAAGACTGATGGACTAGAGATTTTGGGTTTTCTGCCATCTAGCACAACTACATTTGAATCAAAGAGCCAGTTCAAATTTTTCACAGGGAACAAATTCTTCTGAGCTCTAAACCACACATTTTTGAAGTAGATTCATGCTGTCTGCATCTATTAACTCGCCTAATTCACTATATCACAAATTTAACCTTGCTGAAAGTAGTATGGGATAGACAAGAGACAGCAATATGCTAGTATGTGGAAGGAAAGTCACAGTCCTTTCTTATGATCTTGAACAAATCCCAGTTGAGCTTTCTGCACCTCAGGTTTCCCAGCTACAAACTGAGGCTAAAATTCATATTTCGTGGAGATCTGCTTCTAGGCATCGAGCTAGTGTTTGTAAAATACTAGAGCAAGGTGCAAGGCATCACCCCTCTCTGCTGGTTTTCAGAATATATACAGAAAGAATAGGAATGCATGAACGTGTTAAAATAGGCTGTAATTTCTTTATGGAGGCTTGGGCAGAATTCCAGTTGCTTTAAATCATGTATTTAATTAATACTCATCTATTCAAGTGCTGCATCCCAGCCAGGAGCTGACGTTGTATTTGCTTTGCTATAAACATAATAGGATGAGTTTGTGGCAGAAGACAAGGCTTATTTTAAGCTTCTTAGAGATATTTATGAAATAAATATTTCCTGACCCCGCAGGGAAGAAGGGGAAATAAAGCAAGCAAGTCATATCTGGAGTAGGACACCACCACCTTGAATGGGCAAACTCAGTCTCACCGTTAATCAGAGCAGTGGCAGGGTCAGAGCTAGATTTAACTCTGTCAGCTGCAAAAATACCCCTCTGTGAGAGACCACAGATGGAGATCCACACAGGTGTAGGAATTCGGCTCAGGCCCAGCATGAAAGTAGAGCTGAGGAGGCAGCAGCCTGCAGAGAATACCCTGCTGCAGCTCCCAGAGAGACACTGGTTAGTGTCCTGGTGCCTTTCATGGCATGTAGGCTATACAATGCTGAAACAACCTCTCAGGTATCTTGGTTCACAGGCTTTATTTAATCTATCTTTGTAGACTCCTGCTTCTGGTCATACTTGAGTTTCTGACAGCACCTATTATTCCCATGGATGGACTGAGATACAGAGCACCTCAGGACTATGCTTGGACTGATGGCTGTACATGCCAAAGGTAGTCCCTGTTTCTGCAGAGCCAGGAGAACAGGGGAGATTCAGAGTCCAGCCCTCTCAGGCACTTTTCCTTGGCTCCATGTGCAGTCAGTGGAGAGAAGCTATGGCAATGCCTACAAGGTGCAATGTACCATGCCTGACCTGCCCTTGGCCACACTGGAGGCTTGTGGCAACACATGGAGTCAGAGCTAGATCACTGGTAATTAGTTTTGCTTTTCTCTTGTTGACACGTTCTGCTCCTGTTGACTTCAGCTTTTGCTATGAATGTCGGTATTTAAAATTGGGTTTTGTATAACCACAAGTAGATTAAAGTGGTGTCTAGTAATTTATGCAGGTTTTAGCATACTGCATATGGAGCATGCGTTCTTTCCATTATTTCAGTCAGACATGCCTGCTCAGCATTTATTACTCAAAAAGAAACTGTATATCAGATTTTCATATTTAAGGCATATAAACAGCTGGGAGTCCAATAATTTCTGTGAAGTATTAAAGCTGAGAAAAGTTTATACCAAGGACTGGAGGGCAGAGCTGCTCAATCAGCTTATAGAAATGAGATAGCATGAAAAATAATTGACTCCATGCCTAAATGTACATAAAACCATTTCTCAGACAACAAAAAAGAAACAGAGAGATTCTGTAGGCATTCTTGAGAACTATCCTCTAACTTCTGTTGACACCAGAGACTGATGAATTGGGACATGGAGTTGTTTAGTTCCAAGCTGCCGTTTCCACTCTGCATTAGTTGGCCAGTCTGTTCTCTGTTCATGATCTATTTTGGTGACGTGTAAAAAACCACCGACCAACCAATAAACAAACACCCCACTTTTTTTTCTCCAGAGAATAGGAATTTATATTGTGAAGTAGCAACTCTCTTGGGTGCCTTATCAGACACGACATGAATTAGTCATGAAAGAGAAGTAGTAGGGGAAATTCTGCTTTTGGTGTTGCACTGAAAATCCCTTGGCCTTCGGGAAACTAAAATCATTCTATCCATGCCACTGGTCAGTAAGTAATAGATCATAAAGAAGAAGTTTTTAATGAAAGGAAAAATGAGCCTAACAAATATTTGATATTTGGTATTCCTTTATACTAGTTTTATACAGAACTAACTCTGTTGGCCTCTGGTGTACTTGGAGCAAAAAGAGAATAGGGCTTTTTGCTGTCAAGTTTTTCTGTTCAGTTTTGTCATCTTTGTTTTTTTCCTGGAAAATATTAAACAGCTGTAATACTAAGCTGCTTGTATTAAGATAATGTATATGACAGTAATGAATTGGACCCTTCACAGAGCTAAAGCTTTCACAGAGACATAAGCCAAGGGAACAACAGACAAAAGAATGTCCATCCAGATGTTAATGGAACAATGAAGTCCATTTATAGTTGTGTTGAAGACCTAAGGCCGTGTCTTTTAACTAAAGGCAGCCATAACAAAGCAATCAGAATTGAAAGCGTTAATCCAGCTTTCATTAAATAAATTGTCTATGTTGTGGTGTGTGTGGCCTCTGTTAGAAACAGGCTGAATTACAGCCCTAATGATCTCTCATTCTCTAACACTTTGTTTTAACTGGATCAACTCTCTGGTCACTGGATGTATTACTGTGTTTATTTCAAAGCCACACTATTTTTTCTTTTTAAATAGGGGTTAAGCTCATGTTTATTTGAGGCTTCAGATATCTTTCTTTGCCAGTGGAGAATCTGCATCAGCTATGAATGACAAAAAAAAAGAAGTCTGACTCATGGCAAATATTTGAAATAAGTCAGTGGGAACATTTGAGAAGTAGGAATGTATGCCCTACCATGGAAGAGTATGTGTGCTATGGGCCAAAAATGGCTAGAGCATAATTTCACCAAAACTGCATCAAGGGTAGCTTTGATTCCTTGAGGTGAGACAAGCAGTTCTCAAGTGAGACACACATAACCCATGACAGCAACATATCGAGGTGCACAGGTGAGAAAAAACTCCCCACAGTCTGAGGAAAGACATCCAGAATGAAAGCAGATTAGGTTAAGAGGAATTGTCAACTCTGAATGTTGGTAAGATAGGTCTGGTAAGGAACTTGCTATTGTGGGTTTTCCATGATGAATTTATGACATGTTGGCTTAAAGTGAAAGCATCTTTCAAATGAGAAAAGTTATCCTTGTGTTCTTTGTGGTTTATGCAGGGAAGCTTCAGTATGGATTCTATTTTAAGTAGTAATTATTTGTAATGATGACTGTTAGTATGTTTTGGGTTTTTTTTTGTCCTCAGAGATCCCAAAGAGCCCTTACAGATTGCATATTTGATCACTTTTTTAACTTAGTTGTTATGAATATTTTAAGCACAGGAAATGTTGAGCAGCTGCTGCACATGAATTTCAAAAACTAGGTTTAAGTCCAATGTGAAAATCAGTTTCTGTTTTCTTAGTTAGACACCGTAGTTAGAAAGAGGATTCCTCTTAGATCATAGCTCTTGGGAAACTGTTTTAATCAGGAATATGTACTGCGATGTTTTGCCTTCTGAAGGGACATAAACTCAGAAGTCCTCAGTCCTAAAACCACTGTCTCAAATTCTATTTTCTGGTGTTTGGTCCCACACATAGGGTAAGCCTAAGAGAATAAATACTCCTAATGCATGTAGACAACTTCCCTACTAATATTGCCAACTGAAATGCAGTCTTGATGTCAGTATCAAATCAGACAGACAAGCTGGAAGCCTTTGCACTCTTCAAAAATTGCCACTTGCCTGTGATAAATGAAGTTAAATTTATACTTCTCCAGTTACTTTATAAGATCCTATTTTGGGCTTGTAGCAAGTTTACTTACTTTTTAAGTGATCTAACTTTCTGTTTTCAGCATTTTTTCCTTTGCTTTTGAGCTTTAACTCTTCAGATAATATAAGCTAAGGTCTACAAAGGACTTGCTGTTTGAGAATTTGACACTGTTGTGGGGGAACATGGTTTTGTGGTGTTATTGGGACCACACTGTGTTTCTCTTTGCTTAGGGAAGCCCTATGGTGCAGATGACTTCCTCCCTGTGCTCATGTATGTGTTGGCCCGCAGCAACTTGACTGAAGTCCTTCTGAATGTGGAGTATATGATGGAGCTGATGGACCCTGCTCTGCAGCTAGGAGAAGGTAAGAGTACAGTGTTTATTATGGGATACTCACTTCGGAAATCATTATTTGTCTCACTTCAGTGTTTGTGGAAGTGGGGCAGCAGGCTTCTGGCTAGATTGTGGATAATGCTTTGGCCAATCTTTTCAAATCTGGAGCTCTAAAATGATTCCCAAACACTTTAACTCATTTTAGCAGTGCAGTGCCTTAAGACACAATCTAGAAAGACAGGGACTCATCATGAATGATAACCAAGGTGCTGGATTAGCAAACTAAACAGAGATGCCTCATGTTCCTTGGCCCAAAGACTGAAGAGCTGGAAGGTCTTTGCTAAAATTAAACAGCTGCTGCAAACAATTGTGCAGATACTTTTATTTATTCCAGTAAGAAAAGAGCACATTTCTTGAACTGCACTGTATGCCTGAGGCCATTCATCATTCTCATGGTCACTCTACTCTTAAATTTGAGTAAACCCTGAAAATGTTCTCTGACTGAGCATTATAGAGAGACAGAGAAAAAATAAAGTTAGGTTAGAGAGGAATATTGAGTTTGGAAATGACTAAAGAACTCTGTTATTAGAAAGGTAAACACCCCAGGGAACTGTGGGCCTCTAGTTTCTTAAATATAGCTTGGAAAGCACATGCTTCCCAAGTGACAATTACCAATTACACACTCTGAATTAGGAACACAGATCATTTATCACCAAGTAGTCACTAAACCAATAAAATGGGGTCTATTTTAGACTTTGCTTTGGTAAATACTGAGGTTCTAGAAAGGACTACTGAGTGAACAACAACAGACTAATTTTATTTATATTTAATGGGGATATAAGTCTGAAACTAAGCATGTCATCCCAGCACAGTGTAGAATGGGAGAGAAGTCAGTACTAATAGAATGATTAGTAGCAATACAGTACATTAGTAAGGTGTTTCTGCACAGGTTAGTTTTTTTGCTAAGAAGTATTCTTAGCAGAAAAAAATGTTAGCTGAAGCACAGCACTTTGTGGACACAACCAAGCTGCTTTTGGTGACCACACTGCATACAGGTTCTTCACTTCAAAAGGGCACACTGCCAGGCTGGTTACTGAAGTCATCTGGGAGCTCAGGGTATCAAAAGCAAAGCCATCTGCAAGTTCTCTCAGCTCAAAGATGCAAAGACTGTGTGAAATGGGCATTCCAGTAAAAAGAGAAAATTTTATGAAGGAGTTCCAGGTCAAACTGACTGAATAATCACATCAGAAAGTTACTGGGAGTAACTGCAGATACGAGGGATTGGGGAAAAAAGTACATCCCAGTGAAGGCAGCTCTGAGGTCACGAAGTGTAGAACTGGCAAAAGTTAACTTGAGTAAGGCTTTTGAAAGCTGAATAGAAAAACTTGATTCAGGTACAGAAATTAAAGGGAAAAAAGCAAAGCAGAAGTGAGAAAACTGTGAAATTGCATAGGTCAAGATACAAAATCACTTAAATTTCAAGTGAAAAATATTCTTTGAATTAGTTTAATAGCAATGGTGATGCTGACTGCTGGGGCAAAGGCAAAGACATGTTATAGGGAACAACTGGATGGAAATAAAATTAGAAGTAGGCAAACACCTAATTCTTTAAAAAGTTATTATGAATTTGTGTTGTGGGGGACTCAGAGATCTTCCTGCCTGAATTCTGAGGGAAGGGATACATTCCATGTCAGGTCCCATCACAGCTACCTCTGACTCAGCCAGAAGAGGAGAAATATTGAATGACAGGCAAAGGAGGGTAGTAACTATATTTAGGAGGAGAAAATTGGCACTTTTAGGCTTCTTAGTCTATTCTCAGCACCTCTTTGTGGGAGACAGTAAAGAAAAGTGAGAGTTTTGGGCACACACCTTCATAGCTGTAGTACAGTACACTCCGCATCGATCCACCAGAGTACAGGAGGTCAAATGGCAGTGTCTTTGTCTCTCTTCTCCTACACCAAACCTTAATGGTGCTCTAAAAATGCTGCTGTTAAATCAAGGGCTATCTTTGCCTCCCTGAGGCAGCCGGCCACGCTGACCGCGGGCTGCCCAGCTCCGGCGGAGCCAGCGGGAGCCGCGGATGTTGGGTGGTGTGCGAGTGCCGCCTAGAGGCGCTGCAACTGCTGTGGAGCTCCGTCCGAACCGGGACCCCGGCCGCTGAGAGCTGTCCCCGTTTGCCCGGCACCGGGATGGAGGGCCGGATCGGGGGCTGTCCCTGCCGCCCCGGGACGATGCGCTGCTGCTCGGCAGCTCCGAGCCCGAGCCCGAGCCCGAGCCTCCCGCGTCTCAGCTGAGGGCGGAGCTGGCAAAGGAGCGCTTCCGTCAGGCCTGTGTGAGGCTGCTCTGCCTCGGGGCTGCCCTGCCGCCGGAGCAGCATCCGTGTCCTTCTCAGGGCTCCGCTGCACCTCTGTGGATGAGGCCGGTTTTTATCATGGCCCAGCTGCCACCCTGTGGCTGCAGCTGGTTATTTATTTCCCTCTACAAGCAATGCCACATCAGCCGGGGGTTTCTGAGGGAAAAGGGCTTTTTCCACTTTGTCCTGTTTCTCTGCTTTACCATGATTTATCCCACAGCTCTGAACAGTCCGGGAATTACAGGTGAACGTCTGGGCTGCCTTTGTAGTCAACAGAGAATGGAGGGAACAGAGGGTGACTTGTTCCTGCAGGTCTGAGACATCCCTCAACAATGTTGAGCCCACAGGAGACCCACGGTCCAAACATTCGAGCAGTGGAGCTGAGCTGGGGGCTGGATCCAGGCCTTGTGCTTCTCCTGCAGCACTCTATGATTTTTTGTCTTTCCCTGCACTGTGGGTACCACTCAGGAGCCCAAGTTACAGACCTGTTGCATGGGCCCTGTCAAACACAACAAAAGATGGCCGTGGCCCAAAGAATAAACATCTGTGGCTTGGGCTTGTTTGTGAAAGCAGCTTCTGTAGCTCTTTCCTTTCAGCCTGTGCTCCCTTGCAGGACATCTGCAGCCTCAGCAGTCTGGGCAGCAACACTGATTTGGAGCAGGAGGAGCTGGAGGATGCTGGTCATTAGGTGTCCTTCATTTGGGTAACATCAGTGACCCCTGCACTCCCTCCAGCGAGGCACAGGCAGTGCAAGGGTCACACAGCTGCCCCTGTGTGGGCATCAGCAGGCAGGGTGGGAGTGGGACTGAATGGCCCGTGGAGGTGTGATGTTCATACAAGGCTTTCACCTTTTGCAGGCTCCTATTATTTAACCACCACCTATGGGGTCCTGGAGCATATCAAGAACTATGACAAAATCACTGTCACACGGCAGCTGAGCGTGGAGGTTCAGGACTCCATCCACCGCTGGGAGCGACGGAGAACGCTGAACAAGGCCCGGGCTTCCCGCTCGTCAGTGCAGGTAGCTGGCATATTCTAGGGAAAAAGCCTGCATGCTTTCTCCTTACTTAGAAATTTTTGATATGTTAATTATTTTAAAACAAAATTAATTGAAATCACTGTTTTAAAAAAAAAAGAGTACATCTGGGGCAAGATTTCTAGATCTTAAAAAACCCCACTACATTTGAAATATATACTACTATGAAATACATTTTGAAATCTTGAAGTACCCTCCTAATGTTGTAGTTTTAAATATGACTGCAGAGTGATTTTGTTGTTCATTCTCAAAGGAAGTGTGATGCTAGGAGCCTTTCCATGTGGGAGCTGTGGTGGGGACTCGGGAGCCCCTCTTATCCATCTCCCTTTAATGCCTGGGGAAATCATGGGCTAAACTGAGATGTGAGAAGGCTATGCAGGGCTGCTTCTAGATGGTGTAAAGCTCTGGGAGGATCTGAGACATCCCAAGAGCCAGTCAGTCAAGTGTCTTTCAGAGCCTGTCCAGCAGTAGGAAAAACCCATCAAGGTCTGGTGAGTTTTGAAGCCCATGCTGTGCATGGCCTTGCAGAGATCTCCCTGTGCACCAGTGGTCCCAGGATGGATGGGTGCTCTGGGCCTCTGGCTGTGGTGAGGCTGGGTGCAGGTCCAGGCAGGCAGGATGCCGTGTCAGCCCCCATGTCCTGTGATCAAATTGTCACCCACGGGGAGGCAGCAAAGGCCACGTCTCAGGTTCTGTAGCTCCTCCACAGTGCAGAATTGAAAATTGTGCATGCCTAGGGGAAAGCCAGGGACAGGGCTACATGGACTACTTTCCCGTGATGGAGAGTAGTCCATGTAGCCATGTGAAAGCATGGAGTTGAACAGATTTCCCGCATTGCAGTCAAACCTGTCCCTGATGATCTCAGAAACTTTGAATAGTGGTTGAGATACAGCAAATACCCATCCAGTCCTGAGTGCTGCCCTGGCAGTAGCTCATAGAATTACCTAGAATGGAGCATAAAATCTGAGCAAGCAAATGACACATTTCCCCAGAAGATTCCCACTGCCTCCAACAGCTGAAAGGCCATTTTCCATCCCTTTGAATGAGGGGTGGTAATCAGAGACATGAAAGCCCATTCTGGCAGAGCTAAACAGCTTGTTGATGTACAGGCCTCTGCCCATCCTTCTGCCTGCCTTAATCAACTGCAGTGACACTCCTTAAATGCAGTTTGGAAGCCCATAGTCAACATATTTGGAAATTTCACTTCTGCTGAGGAACCTCATTATTTTCTGAACAAAATGGTTGGGATTTGTTTTGAAGTTCACAGATGCAAACTAAACACACAGGTTCCACTGAGACCAAAAGCTCTTTAGATTCTGTTCCTTATGCGTTTGGCAAGATGTAAGTTGTCACAACAGTTGTTATTGCCCGAAACAGGATATAAGTAAATCATCCTTCTCAGCATAACTTCTGCTATTTCCTTACTGATGGAAGGAAGTTCAGAGGACACACTCTTAAAGTGCTGTTTGGGTGATTGTGAAGTGGCAAGGTCACCACACTGCCAGCCCTGTCCTCTTTGTGGGAAACAGGAGGTTTTCAGGCCAGATCTCTGACGTTTGTGGTCAGTTATACTTGTCTGTCACTTCTTTGCAAACACTTTCTTCAGGAGCTGTAAAAAGATGGGAGAATGAACCATTGCAGATCATTCTCTAAGGATATTCAGTAAAATCAGAAGAAAGTGATTTAACTTCAGTGTCTTTATGGTGCTAATTATTTGGTAAAGTACTTTTTAAAGTATGTGCTGATTCAGAGCCTGTCAGAGAGAAGAAAAGAGAGAATAACCAGGATATTGGAGAATGACTGGAGGATGTTTGGGAACTCTAGGCCGCTAGAGCTTTGTGACTGAATTTTACCTCCTTCAGTCCTAGGTTACTGTGTTAACTGCAAGGTCTCTCCTCATGTTTCTCTTCAGGACTTCATTTGTATTTCCTTTCTGGATATCGGTGGTCAGTCAAGGACACTTGCTTCCCGTCGTGACACCACAGCTGAGCAGCTGAGCCAGCAGTGTGCTGAGAAGTTTGAAGTGTCCCAGTCCAAGGACTATGGACTCTTTGTTTATGTTGATGACCAGTGGCTGCAGCTGGACAAAGATGCCCTTCCTCACCATATCAAAGCCACCCTGCTGAAGAGTGAAACCAAGAAAGATTTCCATTTTATTTATAGACCAATAGACCATAAAACCTCACCAGTTCCAATTGTCAAAGAGTCAGACTTTTCCTAAGGGCCATGCTGCTTTTTTTCTGTCTTTGCTGTCTTCCTGAAAGAGCTGGATAATTTACCTTGTGAGATCCTCTGGTTCTGCAGACCTCAGAAGTTCTCTGGAGTGTGGCCTTCAACACAGGGCCGATGGGCTCATCATAGATGGTTTCTGAGCACACGGCATTTCTCGGCAGAGGTCATTTGCAGAAGTAAAAGGAGCATTCAGGAGAACATTCATCCTCTAGAAAACTTGAAGCATCAAGCCTCAGAACCTCTCAGTTGCAACCAGCCGACACTGCAGAATGTAACTGAACAGTAGGGAAAATCCAGAGATCTTGCAAAAAGGTAGACATTTACTTTATAATAAATGATGGCAGGTGTGAATCACATCTGTGCACAGGACCTTTGAAAGGTCTGCACACCTCAATCTGTTTGAAGGTAAGACTGTGTTTGTGCCTTACAGAATTTGTTCACCCAGATTAACTGTTTAATCACTCAGGTGAACTGGTTAATTGTATAAACTGGGTCTTGTCTGATGTATTCAGTGGCATAGGGGTGCCACCTGTAGCAGAACTCTGTCTCTGTCTTGCTGTCAACAATGTCTTCACCTTTGAAATCCACATAATTACAAACAATGAAAGATGACCCCGTACTTTCACTCAAAAGAAGTTTTCTGACATCTATCTATTTGTCACTGAAATCAGGTAGCATAAGCATTTTCATCAGTGTATTTTTCCTAAAGATTGAAAGTCTTCACCATCAGTTTAACATGTTCAGCAGTTTTATTCACATTGGTTGTTTGATAGTGTCTGCTTAATTGTATATTTATTTCAATGTGTGTTGTGGTGCAATTATTTTAAAATAAGCCTTTGTAAAGAACTTGATAATTTTCCCAGTATATCAAACCAGATTAAAATTTGAAAGTCAAAAGGAGTTAGATTTAAATACCAATCCCTTTTTACATGGCTGTCATTTTCACAAGTGTTATCCTACCTATAATTCCCACCAGGTTATTACTTTAATAAATTCAGGCTGTTGCAGACAGAACTTTCTAATTCTCCTTTCTGTGTGTGCTTTTAATCATTCAGTCATTGCAGACTTAAATTTCCCATAACAAATACATTCCCACAGAAGATATTGAATCAATGCAAAAATGCATTTCATTATATTTGAAAACAATTTTTCAGGATTGGATAATGGAAGCAGGAGGCTTAATTGCAAGACATGTCCATGTCTGGGTGCCTTCATACAGGCAAGATTCCCACTGCTAACACAAAATACTGGGTTGTCTGCATGCAGGAGGCCAGTAACCTCCACTGCAGCTACACCAACTCGGAATCAGGCCTAGCAAAGCTCTAATTACAGAGAAAAGGAGTTTTGCTCAAACTTGCTATTGTTTCTGCCCAATAACATTCTAAAGAGATTTAGGGCATCTTGGGCCAAGTTGCCCAAAGTCTCTGCTTTATTCCTGAAGCACCAAGGATAAAAAGGTATTACATGTAGCTGGTTACTATCTCAGTCTCTGGGGCTTGAAATAAACGTCACGTCTTTTTGCCCCAGCTGTAGCCAAATGTGCATACAGATAGCAAACCAGCACTGTGCATCTGCCAGCGTGGGCTGTGTGCACATCTTGTTGGGAAAGGACAACAACCAAGAATGAGGAACAGTGAATAACAGCAGTCTTGGTTTCAAGGATATCATGTGCAGAGCTTGCAGTGCGTGACACCACAGCTGACTCCAAAGTCATGGTTGTTTCTGCTATGTGCAGCTGTTGGCACCTCTGCCTGGCCTCTGGACAGCACATCTGCAGGATGCCAGAGCTGAACCCGTCCTTCATGCTGCCATCACACTCCTGCGGGGCTGTGTGCTCCTGCTGGGAGCCTGTGCTGCTCTCAGGATGGCACTTGGGATGCTGCGACTAAACCTGAGACACAGGTTTTGGGTACCCATCTGGGAGGTTATGCTGGTCTCAGGGCCCTGAGGGCACTCACAGGTGTGGCTGTCTCCAGTGCCTCCCCAGTGCCTCCCCACCCTGCCCATGGGCCAGGACCCCACTTCAGCCTCCCAGGGCTGTCAGCCTCTGGCCCAGTGATGCTGCAGGACTAGTCTCTAGCTCCCCTGCCCTGCCTGACCTCAGCCTGTCCCCCAGCCTGTCCCCATTCTCAGGGAGGTGCTGGATGTCCAGGACTGGGGCTTTCCCTGATGATTCCATGATCCTTGGCCTGATCAGGTTATCATTATACTGTAACATTCACACTCAATGAGCCTAGAAGTAATCTCATGGGTAAGAGGTTAAAGTAGAAACATGGAAGGAAAGAAGCTAGGACTGATGTTCTGCTGGATATTTCTGCAGAGCAACTGGACTTTGCACCAGCCAGGGTCAAGCAACTGATTGATGAAATCAAGCACTCCAGCACCTCACAGTGTCCTGGGACATCTGAGTCACCAGCTGGACCTTGGGGCTAGGGGGAAGTACAAGATAGAGAGTTGGTTGGTGGAGCCTGTGGAAACAGTGCTAAATCACTGCAATCCAAATAGGCTTAGATGTAAATTTACCAATGTCTAGACCCAAAATCAGACCTGCAGGTTCCAGTTTTTGAAATGCAGGGAGTGCCTTGAAGCTTTGAATTTATGTGGGCTTTTACAAAGGTCCTTAAGTTGCACATGCAACATTTTCCTCTGGCATAACAACTGCGAAGCTCTGATTTGATTTGCAAGAGTTGCCATGGCTCTCCAAAACCCAGAGATTATTGACAGTAATGTGAATTACTGTGCCGCAAGCTGCCTGGAAGGAAATCCCTGTGCTAGGGCTCAATGCAGAGCAAAGCTTGTTCAGAGGCTGTGGAGCAACTGGCCTGTTTGGTCCCATCATATAAACCACCAGCAACATTTCACTAAACACACTTCTCTGAGGTATGTGGGTGATGTGGCCACAGCTGTTCCTTGTCAGGGAACATAAGCTGGGAGATGACCTATGTGATGGTATTTTGGATGATCCAGGACAGAGAAGGATTCTGCCTCTCCAAGTTCACAGCTCAGTGGTGGCACTCAGGCTCTGCCTACACCAGGGTCATACAGAAACAGCCTGTCTGCAACAAACATGCTTTTGTTTTAGTGACCCTGGCAAAGTGCTGATTCTCCAGCATGGAGATTGCTGGAGCAGTTCAGCATGTCCCTTCCTCTGGACCACAGAGCCCAGGATCCTGCACTGTTTTGGGCAGGTATCTGACATTTCGGATGGTGTGAGAAAAAGCAGTCAAATGTGGGAATGAAATGGGCATTTTTAAATGCTCCATGTGATTTTATTCATTGGCTTTGCTCATGCTGCAGCCCAGGAGAGGAGGAAGCAGCCCAGCCTGGTGATCTGTGGCCTCCCCTGGTTAGTCAAGATGGTCACACTGTGACTCACGTGCTGGCTCTCATGTGAGTCCTCAGCAGACAGGAGTGTTTCAGGAGGTTTTGACCAAGTAGGGTTGTGCAATCCAGCCAAGGCCTCTTCAAACACTCATCTGCAGAGAAACGTTGTGCAATGATCACTCATTGACTCACAAGGAAAGGATCCCAGTGTAAGAGAGAGGAACAGGGAGACCTGCTGAACCCAGAAACTTCTGCAAAGAAACAACCAGCCTGAGTGCCCACTGCATGCACAGAGATAATTTAACACCAGTTTGCACCCAGTGACACAATCTGTCAATAATTCACTGAAATAATCACACTGGCAGGTCAAGTTTATCCTAAAATAAAAGCCATTGAGATCAAAGGCAGTTTCCATGGTGAATTCAAGAGCTTTTGGGCCTCCTCACATTCCAGTCACCAACTGTACTTTGAAACCTGGCACAAGACTGGCTTTTTACTATGGGCTTGTAGAGTGATTGAGGCTGGCAGGGACACTTGGGGGTCACCAGTCCTATCCCTGCTCAAGCAGGGCTGCTTCCCAAGGTTGTTCAAAGCCTTATCCTTTCAGTGCTGCAATCTTCAGGGTCATGCAGCCTTGCTGGGGCCCCAGTCCAGCATTTCAACCCCTTGCACTGTGAAAAATGGTTTCCTCCTATCCAGCTGCTGTGCAGGCCCTGCCTGTCCCACCAGCACCCCTCCTTGGATGGGTGCTGCTACTGTGGGATACTGGCCAGCTCTGCCTGTGGTACAAGGCTTACAGAATGGTAGGACTTCCGTTGTCTTCTGCGTCTTTTGGGGTATCATGCCCCTAGGAAGGAAACAGCCTCTGATTCAGAATTGCCCAAGCTCTTTAACTCAGCACTTTAGCTTAAGCTTCCTTTCCCTTTGCTGTTTCTCCATCCCTCTTCTCACAGACAGAAGCTGAGCACAAGAATGAGAGGCTTTCAGCCTCCTGCCCTGAGATGGGCACGGCTGTTCAGCACTTACCTTAAGCTGTCCTGAAAAGATGCAACTTGATTTCAAGAGAGCTAAAACAATACTGCTTACTAGAATCTCTAAAAAAAGTGCATTATCTCCAACTCAGGTGAACTGCTTTCTGCTTTATTGCTGGTAGGGAAGGGAGGGTGATTACCCATGCTCTGAACAAAATTGTGTCCATCTAAGTTTGCATTATACAGAAGTAGCCAGCACAGAGTGTACTGTGGAGGCTGATCATGGACCTGCCCTCCAGGTCCTCGCCAAGGGAAGGCAGTGAACTGCTCTGTGCAGCAGGATGTTGGGGAGAAACACACAGCAGCTTTGGCACACAGGTGGGAAAAGGGCCTTGGACTCCCTTCCTAGCAACAAGGAGAAGGAGGACAGGAAAACTTGGCTGTGGTGAATGACACTCTTTCCAGGGACTACGGATATACACAACTCTTATGCTATTTTTGTAAATAACGCAGCCTCAACTTTGCCCTGTTTTGCCTGGTGGTGACAATTTGCTGGAAACTTGACCGTTTTCCATAGTTTACATTCCAGCATCCCAACATTCTAGGAAAGAGAGGCTGAGCAACTGCATGCCTGCAGGAAGAGCAAGGGTGTCTGTACTTGCCCAATACACCACAAGGCACTCTGGCATAAGACTGACCTTGCACAATCCTAAAATTATTTTCTCATTAGATTCTATTACCATCACAAAATAAACAGCCTGCCATGCAGCCACTAAGCCTGTGTGGTGCTACTTAGAGGCCTTAAAACAAAACTACTGACCAGTGCAGGTGAAGGGTATTGTTTTTTTCTTCTGTGGGGCTGCTCCCTCAGTGACTGGAAAGGGTCTCTGGATATGAACTGAAAATTCGGGGCATGGATGAGAACCAGCATTATGGGTGCAGTGACATCATCAGTGCCTGTCTTTCAGTTTGCAACATACCTGAGGGAAGGGGAAACAATACCATTCAGGATGGTGAAGCTTCAGACAATCACTTGCAAGACGAAAGCAGAAAAAAATCCCACTCTCATGTTTTGGCTTTGCATTCTCAGGGCCACAAGGGTCTGCAGGAGGGCCAGGGTATGTGATGATAACAAGTGCCACCTGGGTGTCAGGGAATTGTGAAAATAAAAACATGTGCTAGCAGCTGATTTCTCATCTGATTATTTTGAGGTCTACTTAGTATGGCTGGAGACTCTTGGCCATAAAGTGACACCATCTATGACGAACTGGAGGCCTCTTTTTTAACCTCTGCACTCTAGAAATGAAAATCCAAAAGAACAAAAGCTTCTTCTGAATACTTCAGGAGAAAACGGGCATTTATAAAGGGTAAAAAAAATGTTAAACCTATGAATTGATGATGCCAACTGATTGAGAAGCAGCCTGGATTTCTAGGGCAGAGAACACCACTAAAAGCAGAGATTAGTATAACAGCAGACTAAATGTATACATTCAAACAGGGCTTTGAAAGAATAATTTCTCCTGTTCTTTTCAAGTGTTTGGGAGCTCTTGGTATGCTCTTTCATGATAGCAGCCAGGCTGACTGAAAGCTGTCTGTGGGGCCATCCCTTCTTCCTCCCTTTGGGGAAACAACTGCAACATGTTCAGGCAGTCAAAATTTCATACTCTTATTTTTAGCTTTCTGCTGAAAAACCCCAGCTTTACAGCTGAGAAGAAACAAGCAGCAACTCAAGAGCAGCACATATCCAAACTTTCAACAAGCATGGTTGTTGCAAACTTTAATTTATTAATTCAGTCAAGCCTAAGTCCACAGAGTTTTACCTTTTCCATTCATCCTGACACTAGCTGTGCTCTGGGATCCATCTCTCTCTCTCAGCAGACAGTTTTCATGAAGCTGTTCATGTTCCTGGCTTTACCTAGCTCTTCTTTATACAAAAGAAGCAGTTAGACCTGTACAACCCTCTCCTCTGTGTGGAGCTATCCAGAACTCTCTCCATGCTGGTGACCGTTGGTTCAGTTCTTGTCAAAGTTCATTCTTTTCATGTGGAGAGGAGGTAAGTTTGCATATTTTAACACACTTTTTGAAAATAACAATGAAACATTTCTGTATCCTGTCACCACATGTAAAAAGGTGTGGACAACCTGAAAGTTTTGTGGATCACCTCACAACCTCTAATTTTGCCATGCTTGTCCTTTACTGAGTCACCTCTAAGGAGTGGCAACCTCTAAGGAGTGGCACACCTCAAGTGTGATTTGGGGCTTTACATATTTGTTGTTGCTTTTAGGCTGGAGTTTTGGGGTTTGTTTTGGGTTTTATTAATTAGCTAGAGCAGGGTTTTTTGAGTTGTAATACATGTAACAGAATTCATTAGCTCTCCTTCATTTTCAAGACACAACATGTCCAACACTGTTGCACTGTGGGTAGATGAAACTGTCAACTTTATTTTTATTCACAGGCAATTCCTGTACTCTATGACTTCCCACTGGTTTGTGAGCATACACAATTAATTACAGCAGAGTAGTGCTAAATTTACAGCATTAGATATGTCTGTTTTTCTTTGGAAAACAGTGCTTTCTACTCACAAAGATTTTTACTGTTCAACATTTAACTGTGCTGTCCACATCAAACAGCTCTCAAATGCAACTCATTTCTTTTAACTGTTAAGGAGTTAAAGCTTAAAGAACAAGCTTTGGTTTCTTAACTCTTCAACCAAACTGCAAATTAGTCACTGTAATGGAATTCAATAACTTTTTTTAAGTTAAGAGTTAGCAAGAGTATTAAAAAAAATTCCGGAATTAATGACTCAATGTTTAGATTTAGAATGGATTTAGCAATCACATAGGTGGCCAGTAGTGTTCATCCAGAGATTCTTAAGAGCATTGTGCTTTGAAAAAAAATTATCCATCTTGAAAGCTCCAGGTGGTCTGCCAAAATGCCTCTCCCAAAGCAGCAGGCTGTCAGCAGGTGGGGATGCAGGGGAGAGCACTGGCAAGTGCTGCACTGCTCATGGTCTGGTGCCTCAGCTCCCAGCACAGTTCCAGTACAGCGTCTGACTCTCTCCAGGTTGCATGCACATAAAGTCTGGATTATGACAGCTATGAAAAGTTATCATTTGTAGTAAGGGTTATACTGAGGACTGTTGTTTCCATCAATACCCAAGGCACACTTGATTCATGGCCAGGCATATTCTGCAACAGAGAACAATAATGATGAATAACTTTTTAGGTACTCTGCTCTCAAACTATTTCCCAAACCGACAGCAGTGGGCTGCCACCAGGAGTGGGGACAGCAGTTCTTCACCTTCTGAGCTGCAAGTGCACACTGTCTGAACTACCAGTCCATCCTCCCATTTCCTACCCTTCTGCTTTCTTCTCTCCATTTTCCTCCTCTTGCATGACTCACAAGCTGGGATCTCAGCCTCTACCACAAACTCCTAAGAGAGAATTGTAACACAATGCTGCCCTTGGCTCTACTGCACCACCACAGGAGTCAGCCTGGACCATTACTTCCCTGCTTTCTTGCCACACACAGGAAGGACCTAGCACCATATTCCCTTTCATCCCCAGAATGCAGCAGTGCTGTGGTGTTCTGAGCTAGCAGCTGAGGGGGTAGCACAGAAAACATGGCAGTTCCCAAGCTGCCTTCAGTGTAAGCTCATACAGGAGTTACAGGGCAACGCCCTTGCACCAGTCATGCTGTTTTGTTTGATGCTGTGTGGTGCAGTGGGATCCTCTGACTGGCTGTCATTTCCCCTGAGGCTCAGTATGGAAATTAAAGGGTTATGGGGACATGGATCATTATGAGCGGAAGGGAACTAATAATGTTTGTAAAAATAAACATTTGTAACTCTAGAGTGATTTTTTTACAAAATGATAACAAGAGCAGAACAAGTGAGAGGCTTTTAGGATTAAACTTTATCTGCCTTTTAGCTTTTGTTCTTTTAGCCAACAGTTAAAACTATAGGCCATATCTGGGAACCTCATTACCTGTCAATGGGGTATCCTCCTTCACAAAGGTTGACCAAGGCATACAGCTGTCTTAGTGCATACTCATACTGAAATAAACAAACATTGTTAGTCCTTTCAGAGATGAAAAGCAGGTATTATTTATCCAGACTACTTGGAAATAATTTAGAGATGCTATTAATATTCAAGGTGTTCAGCTGATGATCTAGTACTGGGCTAAATGGATCTTTGTTCTGCTCACTTTGCTCTTTGAACTTCAGGCAAATTCAGCTGAGTTGCAAACTGGCCTTGTAGGCAAGACAGTCTTACCCATTACATTCTTAAAATCCCACAAAACAAAACAAAAATTCCACTGAAGAGGCTATCTTGCCTGACATCAGGACTGTCTTATTCTTATATAAACAGTCTAACAACAGGATCCTCAACTGGGATCCTGGGAAGAGCAAACAGTAATAAAGCCCTTAAACTAAAAAGCGGTTCTCAGGAATTCAGCAAGACCATGGAAATGGCAGTGAGGCTACTGCAAGGAATTATGCATAATACTGTATCATAACACAGAAATCTCAATGCACCAAGATTGTGAATTCAGAGTGGTGGCGCTTGTGTTTCTGTTTTGTCAGTAGAGAGGTTTCAAGCAGAAATACACAATTACTTTTTTAACATTGGGATTTCTGGGGAGGGAACTGATGGAAGTGACAGCACTAACTAGTAAAAAGTAGAGATTATTTTTGGGGTTATTTTTTGCAAACTTCTTGCTTACCTAAAGGTGAAGTAGAAGTGGTTTCCTGCTTCCAAAAGCACTACTGACCCTTCCTCCAGAACTAATCTGTATGACTGCCCCAAGGTAGCTTTTTAATAAAAACTGATTTTTGCAGATGTGCCTATGACTGTGCTAGTTGTTCTGGCCTGTTTATCGGGTTATATCTAATGAGTGTCTTACCACAGTTAAGTGCCAGTTGAAGCAATGAGCTTTGAAGTGGTTCACTGCTGACTGGTAACAGTCATAATTGCTGATGGTCAATCTGTCTGACAGAATCTGCTTGGTCTGCTCTGCTGATCCTGTTACTACGGTGACTATCTTCCGCATGGATTCTTGGATAAATTCTTTCACCTGCACATAAAACAACAAGAGCTTAAAACATGCTTTTTCTAAATCTAATTTAAAGACTCTGAATGAAATGTCTCTTTCTTTAAACCTCCTTTAACTTTTGGGCTCTTTAGGGAACCAAATTTTGCCATTTATTTTTAGCATAATCTCTTGGACTTGTCTCTTAACATTCAAATGAAAAGTGACAGAAAGTCAAGATTCCCAGAACCCAAAACCACTTAATGTCCTTCTAGTGTCTGCCAGGGAAAGAAAGCACCAGCAATACCAATACTGACTTCCATTCTGCAGGAGCTACTTGATTTGGAAGGTTTCAGTTCCACTGAGACAAGAGTTTCTCTAACACCAAAGATTAAGTCTTCCCCACAAGAATCCCTATGGATGCAGATGAGGAACTTCCTGTCAATAAAAGCTATGAGACTGACTTTTGCATTCGCTTACCTCTGCCTAGATAACCATTACTGAATGTGCCTTGTGGAACAGATCCCTGAATTTTAAAGGAAGAGTAAACCATCAGCTAGAGGTTACTGTCTGAAGAACAATTTTGTTGACTTTCAGAGATTTTACTTCTGACATTGCTTAGGATGGAAATGAATCTGGCCTGATGAACAATTATTTTTTCTTTTTTACCTCCAGGTATGCTTTCATCTCTGCTGCAATCTTCTTAGCCTCAGAAATGTCATTGGTAGCCATCAGCTTTCGTTTCATGATTGCAAAGGGCACATCAGGACTAGGCGTCAGGTCATAGTGTTCTACAGGTGGCAGAGAAATGGGCACAGTTTTCTTCCCCGTGCCCTGAAACTGCATCACTTTCATGGAGGAGATGCTCTGAAGGATAAGAAGTAAGCAGAAACTGTCAATCACCCTCCATAGGTAGTTCTCTGCCATGCCAACCTAAGTCTCTAAACTTGTTTTATTAGAGAAAATAAGGGAGATCACAGGGGTGTAGATGTGCATGTCTATGTGTATGCACATATTGGGGTTTTCAATGCAATGAGGTAAAGGCTGCCGAAAATCAGGAACTTTTATTTCCAAAACTCACTGGGGGGGAAAAAGGCTGCCAGGTTACATAACTGCACATTATTTTTAACAAGTATTTAAACTGTTGCATAATGGGACTATTATAAATGTTGTATCACCTTTTAGCTCTTCCCATTTGAGGGATCACTGTACTTTTTAACATTTTACTAATATTCATAATACGCCTGGATGTGGTAAATACCTCTCTTATACTTTACTGAAGTGTCAAATCACTAGCACAGCTTGGAGCACAAGTTGTACCCTGATTTCTTGGATTGAAGCATATGTAAGGCTGATTTCCCTTAGCACCATGATAATCGTCTCTTAAATGGTAAGAGGTCTTCTAAGAGAAATGGCTCATGACTGAAAATGACTAAATCAACCCTGCCAGTTTACAGCTGGTTTTTGTATGGGTTTGTTTGGTTTAAGGCATGAAAGTATAGGGTTCAATAAAGGCTTGAAGATATATTTGAGCAGGAAACCCTCTCAGATACATACTCTGTTTCCATACTGCATCACATGGCTAGTGTTGGTGCGTTTCTTCACCAGCTGAAACTGCTTGTGAAGTGTTTCTTTTCTTAGATCCTCCTGCATGAAGAAACTTCCATGAGATCAAAGATACTTAAACGCAGCTATTCTAAAAATGCAAGGGAAGCTGAAAAGTCTTAGCTGCCAGTGGGTAGAAGGAAGTAGAGGGCAAGAACTATAAAACCTTAGAAAGATATGAAAGCAAAAACTGAAAAGAAGATTTGACAGCATATTGTCATACTGCTTTTAGTAATCGCCTAATCTCCCAGCAAATGGGCAAGAAGGGAGTGGACTAGCATACAAATCCCAGATTTATTTCATTAACACTACCAAGTGGGTTAGCCACAGTTCAGTATTTAAGCACCCCTGAAGCAGACATAGTACTTACTGAACTGCCCAAATTGTTTAACGCATTTGGAGATGTGGTCTCAGATTAGCAAATAAAGATTATGTGAATTTGGAACTAGAAGTTAGATATTTTCTATCTTATAAATAACAAAAGACAACAATATTTCTGAAAGTTGGTATTGGAAGTAAATTCAGTGGCCCAAACAAAGATTATATATATGGTTCTAAGTACTAGATAAATACTTTTACCAACTTAATTTGTTGATTTTGGTCTCATATAAAGCCAAATATTTTCACAAATCCTGTAAAAGAGCTATGTTTAAAAAGCCTAGTGATCTTTTTCATACATGAAAGTGAAGAAAATTCATTTAAGTAACTTACCATATCTGAATCTTCCATCCAATTCACACTGTACCAGTCCCCAAGATAAGTCTGCCTTTCATCATCATAGTAACATGCATAAGATGACTCTTTGGGATTAGCAGCTGTTGTTGCATAAACTGTAATACAAATAGTAAGGGGTTTTTTTTATCTTCTTTTTTTTTTTAATCTCCCCTCCTCCTTCCATGTTTTAATACTTAGATGCACACGATAGATCTAAGTACTTTGCCTTTCAATTATTTACTTCTAAATAGCAGGAGAGAAAGAAGCCTGTTAATCATTCTGTTCAGTCACCCTCAGTGCTGTTCCAAGAGCTTCTTCTTTGCTGCCAAATATGGTCTTGGGTGTTTAAAAAGAATGCCTGAGGGAAAAATCTAATATTCAAGAACTGTCTGAGAGCACTGTGCACTAATAACTATCAATACATTTATTTTCTTTATTACAATAATGAGAACTTTTCTCCAAACTTGAAGTGAATCCCCTAAAAATCATCTTTTCTTCCAGATAATGCCACCCTCTAAGTAATATACTTCGTTGGATAATGCTCTACACTGAGAAGAAAGAAAAATAAACCTACAACATCTGCCCTGAGCACAGTGTTCCCAGTAAGTCATCTCTAACACAGCAGAAATACTGTAAACACATTTTTACAAACACAAAGACAAAAGCTATTTTGGGTTTTTGCCAAAGTCAATACATAGCACAGTTGTGTAATTGAAGGAAAATCCAAATTTCAAACTGAAAAACTTCTACATGATTTTATAGAGATATTGTGTTGTTTTTACTCAGAATGTACCTAAAGCTCAAAAGTAAAAAAAAATTTTGAATCTTGTCTGTGCAGTAAAATGCTCCCCTTAGCAGCTCCCTTCAAAATGCTTACTAAGTAACCAGTTAAACTTCTTAGCTCATCAGTGAAAGCTGCTAAAGACAGCTTTGTACTCTAATACATAAATAGCCAATTTTCTGCCTTTGCACGTCTGTGGCAGAGCTGGTTTTAAAACCAGAGTCCTCACACTGGAAATTTCTGATAGAACAAACTTTGAAAAATACTGAGCATTTGTCTTGAACAATCATCAACATGAAACTTTTTGTAACAAAGAAAAACTGTTTGTAAGAAATCTTGGTGGGTGTCAGGCAGCACACCCAGGGCCAAACGCCCGGGATGCCATGGACAGGCACATGGCTGCTCTTCTCTGCAATCACATCTTCAGAACCACAACACCAAGCACTTGTCCCCCAGCCACGGAATACGTCTTTCAAAAGACTGTGATTCCTTACCCTAATCAAGGCTGAGCTTCCAGCTCTGCAGCAGAGAGCTTGGAAACCCTGAAAAATCTGAGTTCCACATCCTGGGTTATTGTTCAAATGTGCAGCAAAGTTGCCTGGCAGTGGTGTCTCACAGCTGCTTTACTACTCAATGAAACTCAGAGCGGGAGCTTCACACCTGCTGTTAGCAGTGCTGAGGCCGAGAAATGTCTGTCTGACTTAACTGCTACCAGCCAAGGGCAACCATCTGGTTCCTGAAAAGAAATACTTTTTCAACTTCTCATTTCCAAGAAACTGAAAGCCTTTTCAGTCTTTTGTAAGACTCTATTAAAAGGAACTTCCTGTATATGAAAAGTATTACTTTCTTGTGCTCCCCTGTTAAAACTCTACATTAACGTGCCTTGAGCCTATTCTTGTCACAGTCAATACTTGTTTAGGTCTGTGACAAGTTTTGATATTTAAGTCCAGTAAGTTAACTAATTGCTCACCATTGATATTATCAGCCAAATGATTCATCATAGATCCAGATTCACATGCCTCGATGTAGAACACCATCTATAAAATAAAAAAATAAATCAGAGGCCATAAGTAATTACATGAGGAAATGGAGAAAAGTTGTTTGGTGTTTTTCAGCTGTAGCTAGTTAGCCTCTACTACTATTCCTGAAACAAAAGCTATGCATAATGCTACAAAACAAATGACTGCTTTTCATTTTTGGGAATCAAACTATGTGGAAAGGGGGAAGAATCATAATGAAAAGGTGTTATTAATCTCTACAGAATCCACAGGGATCTCCTGGCTGATGTAAAAAGCACAGATAAAATATACAGCCACTCTATAGGCACAGCAACTTGTCAGTATTGAATGCAGTATCTCTGGAACTGATGCCAGCTGTGTGTTCCTAAACACAACCAGCCATAGCAGACATTGCCACAAAGAGCTGCTTAAAAACAGCACTAGTAAAATGTTCAAAATATTAATTTTTCTGCTTAAGAGTATATGTGATGAAATAAATGCACAAAATTTTCTGACAAGAGGTTGAGTCTTTTAAACTATGTAAGTAACTGTATGAAAATTACACAGAGAATATACAAACTTCCTGTAGTAACAGCACAGTCTGAAGTGAACAAAGCACAGGAAGAAAGAGTCAGGTATAGGGGGTGCAGCAGTTACAGATGTTTTTCTAATCAGAATATGCAGCATTAGCAAATAGCAGTTACACTACATCTCAACATTGACTACAAGAAATAGTAAACTAAATATGGAAGGAGAAAATTTGGAGCAGATCAATACTTTAAGTGCAAAATCCTAATGCAAATTTAACTGCATGTAATAGATTCTTCCTGCTTTGAACAAATCTCAAATTGAAGACATCTCTGTCTTCCATGCCAGCTGCTCTTTTAATTTCAGAACTTCTGGTATGCTTGTTTACCTTCCGGTATTTCTTGTGATGATACATGTACCAAATAGTCTTATTTAAGTCCTTCACATGAAGCTGTAAAATAAGAAGGCTTGTATTAAAAACACTTATGTTCAACAGACACACAATTCGCTTAAGAATAAATATTAACTGTTGTGAATATGTACACTATTTCCCCAATATATTTATCCAGTCCTTTCCCCTTCTGAAGTGTAACATTCTAGTTTTTACCACTCTGAAAAAGATGAGTAATGGTCCCAGAGGGTATGTATGGTGCACCAGAAAGCCAAGTCACACCTGTGTGAAACAGTCTGCTTGGACCACCAAAGTCCAGTGAAATGTGGAATGACATAACTTAGTTTCAACTGAACGTTACAGATTCTAACTGGAAAAAATCCAATGCACAATGATGAGAAGAATATTGCTCTTCTTCTGCCTCTCCACTCAATATAGCAGTGCACTAAATATTCTCATGTTTTACACATATTAATTATTCTAGTATGTCACTAAAATGATGGGCTTTTTGTTATTCCCAAAATGCTTACATCATCATCAGGAAAAGCCAGAAGTCCTGGAGCTCCATGGTCAGTGAAATAAACAAACACATGATCCTTGGGACCACTGTAATGAAACAATTGCAAACAAAGTCTTTGTAACTACTCCAACCTAACCTTCATTACAACAACAATCATCTGCTCCTCAGTGCCAAGACATTCAGTATCTGAAAATAATAGAGCTGAAGTACCTCCTCCTCTTGGTAATATTTTTTCTCCCAGGCGTATTACTTTGCATCCTAATTAGAGAAGATGAGTGCTCACAAAAGGAATGAAAATACGGATATAGGCTAGTCCCTCAAGCATGGGGAATATGGCAATCACACTTCATGTTCCAAACTGTAAACTAATTGTGAGACAGGGGCTGTTATGTAGCAAATGGTGGAAGCACAATTGGTTTTTAATGGCTATCTGAAGAATTTGTTATACTGAGGGCATTTATAGTAGTCCAGTAAAAAAGGAATGCTTTTATACCTAAGTTATACCAAAGCACCAATAACACAGGGATAAAGCATAAAAACCTCTTTGCTAAGACCCTTAGGTATGTGTAAGTACTACTGTGGCCATAATCAGCCATACAGGTCACAAAGTAGTGTCAGGCTACAGCTCCATGAGCTGCACAGACACCTGTAAGGACAGACTGCCACTTGCAGTGGTGTCTCTGCACTCAGCTAAGCACTGAATGCTCACAGGCTTTGACACCCTCATATCTGTGTACAGTTTGCTGTAGAGTCTGACTGCACTCTAATCAAAAAAAATCATGTTTGGGTGATAAAAATCAAACAAGATCATGTTTAGGTGATAGAAAGATCTTGCCCTAACAGCCAGATCTGCAAAGGAATTTTCCTTTTAAACTGTATTCAGGGACAATTAAATATAAAACATGTAAAAAAGATCAACAGGAGTGTCCAGGCCCTCCTCTGTTCCTCTGTATCAGAATCCAGAAATCTTTATTTGCTTTTGCTCTTTCCTCACAGCAACCAGGTACAACTGCAGCAGCTCAAGGGAACATTGTCCAGCCTTCTGTCAGGCCTACTGGTTAGGGGCACCACCTGGAAGTCCATCTGGAAGCCTCCTGGGGAAAGGAGAATTGAGCTCTCGTCCCACCCAATAGCCAAAGTCAGGGCACTTGAAAATTCAAACACAGCCTAATAAAGAAAGGCTAAGTGTTACTTTTCAGGTTCCTGCTCTTGATCCTAAGTGCAAAAAATTTGACCAAGGTGGAATGTAAACAACTAGGACTTTTATTTGTGGGTTCAAGTTGTCTTCCTGAGTACATTTGGAGACTTTGGCCCTCTGCATAGCTACTCCCTTATTTGAATTGGAATGTAAAGCTTTTACAGGTGAGGTGTGTTCAGAAGTACATTTTTTTAAACAAAAATTGCTTTATAGTCACCTCTTGACTCATTCCAGATACTAGAAGAGCACAATCTGGTAATGTGCAGTAATTTATTAACTTATTGCCTATATGTGTTGCATATGAAATTTTCAACCTCAGCTTTTAAGGATGAAGTTTAACAAATTCAGAGCAATAACTTATTGACTATTGTCCTGCTCCTTCTTTTTTATTGTTCTCTTCAGTGCCAGGGTGGGATTCTTCTGCTCTGTTTCATTGCTATGCCTCTAAAATCAACTGTCAGATGAAGACAGACTTCACAGTTTTTCTTTAACAAGGTTAGTCCTTCCAAATGGTTGAATTTAAATTCTTAAAGGTTTTACAGTAATTCCTGGACATCGAAAAATACAATATGATATAGCTCTTTACCAACAGTCAGAAATATAGTACATCTTAGTAAGCAAGCATCATACTTTCACATCTCAAACTCTGTAGAAGCAAGATGAATAACTGATTCCAAGTATCCTTCCAAGAAGACTTCTTATTAGGCCCTCAAATATATTAACGACATTCTTGAATCATCTAAATTATATAAGCCTTTATAACCTACTATTAATCATAAATCTTACATTCCACTTAGCCAATATGTAATTTATTATTCTTCATATATTAGAATATTGCTAAACTTAGAATCATTTGTGTAACTTAGTTTTGAAATAGTTTAAGCATAATACATCAGTTACAAATTCAGTTGCTCATATTACTTTTTCAATCACAAAGATTTTTTTTGCATTAAATTATAAACCATAATTCCATTTCATTAGGAATGAAATTACAGTTTATATTCAGCCTCAATAACTGTACATGTGCTACAAAGACCAAGGCTGGGATTAGACATGCAATTCTTCCAGCTGATGAGCTGGTTAAGCTCTCTCTGTCTCTCTGACACCGACTACTAAGTCTGACCTGAGTCTGACCTAAGTCTTCAGCTGATGAATAAAACTGCCCATGTACATTAAGACAAGCCTTAGAAAACTATTTCCAGAGGTCTCCAAAGCTTAGCACCACTCTCTTTGAATAGCCACTCTTGCAAAAGGCAATAGTCTAAATAACAAATACCTTAATACAGTTGATACTGTCCTCCAGAACTTGTATACCTTAATCTATGCTGTATCAGTCAAATATCAGCAGTTGATTCCTTGTGATGCATAGTTTAAGAAACTAGAACCACTGTATTTGTAATGCGAAGGACCTGGAACTGCCATCAATAATTTTGCTGGATTCTTAAGTTGCTCTAATTTACCCTATTCTTTTCTTGAAATCAGTGTCAATTTACAACTACACATGCAATTATTTTCTAAATTAAACTTCTCTTACCTTTTCAATACTTTTCCTGATCCCACCCCCCTCACTGCTTCCTCATCTCCTCTGAGAACCGCAAGAAAATTCTTTGGAGTAACATCCTAAGGATTTGAGAAAATTAAAGTTAGATCTTATCATATAAACAACAACAAAAATCTTTATTGAGAAAGATGACTTCGGAAAGTCAGTATCCATGCATGGATGGCAAATTTAACTGGCCATCCTTTTCAATCCATCTTTATCTAATGACTCACTAGGCTGCTGAATCATGAAATCACTGACTGGATTAATGTACTGATTTAATGAAACAATTAGTTTTATATAGCTCTTTTTCAGATTGAGTTACTACATTTACAAATCCAAGACCTTTCTTCCTTTTATTTCATGTGTCAGCATGGAAACAGTGTAAAGGTTCACTTTCATGACCGATGCTTCACTTCAAATAATCTATTATTTATAATTATCTCATGAACACCAAACTTCATGCCGAACCATGCAGGTGAATAAACTTGATGCTTTATACTACGTGCATTTTGGAGTGTAAGCTACAGGGTAAAAGAATTTATTCACACATTGGGTAATACTGAACCTTCCCCAGGGAAACGGGTTTTGGTCCTACCTCCTTTGTATAGTCCTTGGGCACCCCAGCATACACATCTGAGCCATTAGGTCTGTTGATGACAATGCCTTTTGTTGGATTTCTGAAAGGTAAATAGAACATAAACAGGAATAATTAGCCACATGCCCTACAATGACCATAGAACAACTAGGAGCCAGCTTGCCTGAGAGTATGGGAACTTGCACCATATGTCATTAAGTGATCTCAGAATACTGCACTTTCTGACATATGCTTGTCTCAGGTGTCCTTACCCTCAGAGTACATTCAAGTATTCTACCTCAGATCGTGTCAACTGATCTGAAGATGTAGGTGGATGGTCTCTATCATCTCTCTCCCTGCAGTCTTGCCTTTATCCCCCTGGAACACTTTGCTCCCAGTGCTGCTGTGCCTGTAACGTCTGCTGATTTTGGGGGAAGTTGTTTTGGAATTAGAGGCTGTATAGATAAACTGTTTCATACAGAAAGCAATTATATACTCTAGACAGTCACCAAGAATGGGACCTGTACCCTCTTCACTGAATGTGCATGCTGGGAATGAATCTGATAATATCCTTTCAAAGAAGCCCTGCATGTTACACACAGAGCTCCCTGTGTTCCTGAGTTTAGGTGATTTATCTGCTGCACACTGTTATGCCTGGAAGGTAAGATCCCTTACTCTCATAACAATGATGCTCTGCAGTCCTCAGTGCCACAGCTGATGCTGAGCTGTGGACTAAGGCTTAGAAAGCTCATGAGCACATTTCAAAGGAGTATTACTGTACTGATGGACGAAACAGCTCCATGCATATCACAGGTGGCTTTAAAAGCTTTTCTTTCAGAACTACTGCAAACTCAAAACACACTGGTGACTGTGGCATGTTTGGAGTAACCATAACAGTTGTGATTCATCACTTACTCCTCATTATCAGCAATGTCATCGTACATCATGACAATGATCTGCTCATCTGGAATTCCATTTCGGTGTACAATCTGGTACGCGTGGCACACATCTGCCTGAAATTAAGCAAATTGTCATTACTGGCTTTAATATAAATTTTACCTTTGAGACCAGAAGAAAAAAAAACTTTTCAGACCTACGAGCAGGCTATTGTCCAAAACACACTGTATGCCAATATAAGAGTCTAAGGGTTGCTACAGAGCTGAAATCCTTAAACCAGAGCTCACTGTCTTTCTCTAATTAGGAGCAGTTGCTCTATTAATAATAGAGACTATGATTAATACCTCTCCCTTGTTACCTGTTTTGATTTCTTATTTAAACAGAAACCAGAAGTGACTTCAGACTTGGTACAGATAACAAAATTTAACATGAAGTTCTCAGCAACATTCTGCATTGTGTGAGAAAATCAAAATAAAAACCTTCTGCAGTGACAGATAAATCTGAAGTGTGCCAAGCAGAAGAGTTGGATTTCCACCAATTGCACTTAGTTCTGCACCAAGCCTGAATAACTGGGCATTGAAGACTGTCCTTGACTTAAGCAAGTATTGTTTACAATCTCATCTCTGCAAAAATTTTATTAAATCTTGCTTTACTATGAGAATTTGGGCTAAGGAATATTTTCTTTTTAATTATGTATTTCTTACTCTGAAGAGCAACAACTTCAGGGCACAACAGATTTCAGTGGAAAACAGAATTGCAGAATTTCTGTTCAGGCTCTTTTCCTGATTTGTACAGGATATGAATAAGCACATTTTCTTTACAGAACCATTTTCCTGTGATGCAGAAATAACAATACCCATTAAAGTGATATTACAGTAAATGCAGACCTCTATCAGAATGCTAACTTTTCAGTAACCCCAGCCCAAATCATTATCTTCTTTAAAACTTACAGTCCCTGAATGTCCTAATGGGACATTAACAGTCATTCCTAAACTTGAGAACTACAGCCACCACATGCTAGAAAAAGCTGTGCAGGTTTAATGGAAGAGATCTCATCTAACAGATACACACTCCAAACGCAGACAAGAAGAAAGCTTTAAAGCTGACTTCTGTTGAACTAATCTAATTTGCTAATTTGGAAACCAAACTGAAGTGGTTTTAAGTGGACCAATGTCTATTCAGATTACTTAGGAGTACAAGTAATTTTGATTAGCGTAACCGAAAGGACACTGTAAAATTCTGTAACTGTGTCTTCTAAGTGCAGATGAAACTGAAAACAGAAGATAGTTGTACAAGATTCTGGGAAGGATGAAGCACATTCAGTGCTAACAAACTCTACACAGTAAAAGCTCTTCAAGTGACTAACCCCGAACATTGAACTGTTCCTACTAAAGCAGTGCTATTTCCTGCTTTGCAGGTCAGCCTATGTTCTCTTCCACCCATCCCAGACAACCTCCCAGTTAGTCTTCCATTTCCTTATATGTCATTATACAAGCTGCTGCCTCAACAAGTCAAAACATTGAGGTTAAATAGAGTTAGGAAGGTATTGTACATAATATGAAACAGAAGAGTACAAGAATGTATTCAAATTTCAGAAGCAACCCAAGCAGAAGGAGAAGAAAACACTAATCAGGATTTCTCTGCACTGATTGAAGAGTAGATCATAGATCTCACTCTCAAGATATCACACACCTCTGTGATGCTGACAGAAACTTCTATAGGCTGGCAACATAAGGAAATGCTTAAGCATACAGTGATATAGTATCACCATATTCAATCAGCAAGTGTCTGTGCTCCCACAGACATGTGGCTGGCCACTAGGGATTTTAGAGGTGTTCTTAACTTACAACAAGTACCCAAAATGAAACTTTATAAATGCATATAATCACCTTTTTGTTTCCTCTCCTTCCTTCTGGTTCATTCTCTGTTTGCTCAGTATGTCCTGTCTTTGTAAACATTAGTAAAATCCCTAATGTAAAGAAAGACAGAGCAATGTAGTCAATTCCCTTCAATCTTGATTTATGCCTGTTAGGGAGCTGTCCCAGCCTTTTAAAGCTTTTGATAAGGGAACTGTACCTGCTGACAGCATAATGATATCACCAATAAAGGCTAGAGCAGCAAAACCACGTTTTCCTGCTAAAACTCTATTGACTAAAGTAGGACAGTTCTAAGTAAATGGTTGGGATTTATTGCATAGAATTAGTTGACCTAATTAGTCACCTTTGATATGGCTCCTGCTTGGTCCCTGTGTACACATAAAATCCCCATAAATCTCTATAAAACCAGAGTAGAAAACTCTGCAGCTAGAGTAGGGAGGTGTATGCAAATCTAGAGTATTTCCTGTTGATGTGCAACTGCCTCTCAAATACTGCTGTTTGAGCCAGTTTCTCAGAAATATTTCTGACATATCTGTGCCTGTAAACCACTCTAAAAAAGATTTGTTTCAGATCTCTTATTGCCAGTATTCTTGTTGGTTTAATATGTGAAATGAATGCTATGAACATTTACTGGATAAATTGTCACTAAACCATGTTTTTGTGACTGTGATTTGGGGAAGGGCAGCAGCTGCCCCACACAGCATAGGAAAAGGTGCAGCTGTACAGCTCCAGCTGCACAACTGACCGTATGGGCAGCTCCAAAATGGACACTGTTAAGACCTTTCACTCCTTGGTTAGTCTAAACCTGTTGCTACATCAGCAAATTTCTACGAAAGACCTGCTTAAATAATTAACTCCTAGATTTTGAAAGCATGAGGATCAGAGCATGAATTGTCCTGCTTTCCTGGGATAGGCATATTGTTTCCCAAAATGTACCACTTGGGGAAAAGTCTAAAAAAAACCCAAAACAACCAAACAGAAAAACCCACCAAAGAAACCCACCACACCCCTATTTTCCTCTGCCACACAGCTGTCTACATGTTTGAATGACACAGCTTTTAAGTAGACTACTTGGGGGGATCTTTGGAAAAATCAAGTTGTTTATGACACAAGCTTGCATAAATAGTTTCTAAAGGGAAAAGCTTGGACTTGTGTGAAATTGGTTACTTCCTGTCTTATGACTGCTAGGTTCATGGCTGAAAGGCATGTGTAAGGAATGGTTGGCTTCACCGAAAAGCAGCACGATTCCCAGTACAGCTGTGCTGAAATGCCACAGCCTAAACAAGAATGAACTCTGATATATAAACAAAGTAGAAGAGTATGCCTGAAATGCCAGTCATGTCTTACTCCCTTGTTAAATCACACATCAGTGAATCTGCCCAAAGCTGTAACTCTATCAAGTACTTAGGGAAGGTTTCCTGTAAGTTCAGTTTAAATTCTGTAAGCACAGTGAGGAAATGTTAATTGAAGCCAGGTGGCCAAGACATCCTTAGTGTCTGTTACCTGCAAGACAGGAGAATTCAAGACTGTCCTGGAATAGGATACTGCTCTGGCTGGTAATGGCTAGAGCACTGAATAAATAGAGTCTCTGACCCACAAAGCTCATGAAGTAAGTATAAGACTAAAAACAACAACCAAAACCAGACCCATGTATATAAATTCATATTTTTTAAATTTTAATTTTGACAGGTTTTATCAGTCTGGCATTTTTCTTGAGTATGCACTCCATCTTTAATAAGACTCGTTTCACATGAGGCTTTTCCACAGACTATGTGGTTTTGAGTACCCAGAAAGCAAGGGTCTGCCTCTCTGATCTGAGGCCAGCTTTAAATCTGAATTAGCTGGTATGTCCATCTAACAGAAGAGCCAGACTATTTATCCTAATTTGAGTCATTCTCTAAATCTGACAAAAGCATTTAGTACTGTATTTGCTCACTTATGCCACCAAGCTTACCAGAGGTATTTTATCCAGCTCTTTGTGCAGTAGAGAGCTGAGCCACTTCCCCAAGAACAGGGACAGTACTCTTGAACAGCAGCCAGTCTGGTAATAGAAAAGCTGCTACAGAGAAGTCAGTGTAACTGCTGAGGAGTGGAGAGGAGCACACTGATAGGCCTTCCAGAGCCCAGGCAGCTCTAACCAAAACCACTAAAATAAGGATAAAAACACAATTGAGAAGCCACAAACATAAAGCAATAGCCTTGCAATGACACTAAGCCTATTACATTGGGCCCTATACTACACAAAATACTTAAAATTTATTTTAAGAACCTGATGAGATAAATGCATAAGACAAGTTTAGATCATCCTGATTAGGACGAAGTCCCAGTTCAGCCATCACAGAGGAAGCAACTGCATGCAAGGTGTGAATCTCGCTCAAATTAAGTGCAAATGGTGGGGTTTTTCCTTATCTTTTCTATCCTTGGTTCATACTACTGATAGTGGATCCTGACCACAGAGAGCTAAATAACCAGTCTTGGGCAGAGTTTCAGATTCCTTGAGGTTACAGGTGCAAACTCAGTGTTTCTAGGGTCTGCACTCTTTACAAACTTACTGTTCCTGGGGTCTGTACAGCATTTCATATATGAAATGAGACATTTTTGAATATGTAATCTATTTCTTCTGCTTTTGTGGTTGCTCAGTCAGATGAACACATACTACCACCAGGTATTTACTGTGGCAGACAATACAGTACGTTTTGACCGTGTTGAAGCAGGTAACATGCAAAACAACTGGAGCTCACTAAATAAAAATGTAATACAAACATGCAATATCATGTACTAACTGCAGCCTGGACAGCTGAACTGAGCAACTGAAACCCAGAGAAGTGTCTGCTCAGTTATCAAATTACAAAGGGACATTATGAGTGCAGTTGCATGTAGGCAATAGCAAAGAGTCCAGTAATACAAAAAACCCACACTGAATAACTACTTACTGGAACACATCTACAAATACACTTGTACACAGACTAGGTCAGAAAAGTTCTGGGGAAGAAAGGTGATGGCAGGAGTAAAGTGAATTAGAGTAGAATGTATTTTCTTCTGCAGTGTCTCCCTTGGAAATCAAAAAAATTACACAAAGCTGCACTCCTGGAGTGCTGCTTTGATTTCTCATAGTACAGGTATGATTCTCCTGAACAATACCACACGTTTCTATGTGTGTTCACTATGTGTTCTGAAGCACAGAAGTGACAGACCAAGTCCTGTTCCCAGTTCCATTGCAAGTGACTTGAGTAAATAATTTAATTACTTTAGATGCTTTGCTTCCACTGCTGGAAAGTAGGGAACACTAACACCCAAACACACGGTGATCAGTCTGCAAAAGGTTTCCAAAAATCTGTTAGAACTCCTCAGATTTCTGTAGCATCTTTCCTCCTCTGTATAACTGTCCTAAATGTCTATCATTCTGCTTGTTTTGCTGGGAACGAATTTCTCCAGTTTTTTGATACCCAAGGCACCCTTGTCTGGATGACGCTTCATGGCACACACAAGAGGATTTCCCATGACTAACTGCTGAGTCTGTCTCACCATGTGCCACTCTCCTACCACGCATGCTCACGCCCACCAGACCCTTAGACTGGCCACAAAAAGCCACTAGGCAGAACAGCACAGGCTGCTGATGTGCTGCATCTTGTGGGAATTCATCTTTTTTTCATAACAAGTTAAGATGCACAGTATCTTGCTCAGGACAGGCAAGTAAGAGCCCAGCCTCATTTTGAAGGATCCTTCATACAGACTCTTATGATGCTCCTTTTGTAACTTTAATAGAATTATTATTGGTGTTCTAGTTTTCTTATTTCCAAATGTTAATAATGTACCTGAGGCAAGTGGTAGTTTAAAATACAGAGATTTCTAGTATTTAAATTCAGAACAATCTGACATGGCAGATATTTTGCATTGTTAGTTGACAATGTCGTCACAATTAAGGTATTTAAAGAAAAACTGTTCTCATTTTTCTCACATTGAAAAGGAATTACTTAATAACTGTCTGCAAATCATGACCCCACTCCAAAGTTAATAGACTTCTGTGAAACTGGCATGTTTCAAAGACTCTTGGACACAAATATGTAAGGGTGGATCTTGTGTTCTTCATAACCCTATTATACCTGGCAGAGACACTTGCCATTGAAGGCTCACTGACAGAAAGATTACAAACTGTGCCCAGACAACTGAGAAAAGGAATTCTCATGAGCCATTGCTTCAAAATTGTAGTTTTATTTTAAAAATTAATATTGTGGTATTAACTCATCCTAGAATGGAAGGAAGCCAGCTAGACTGGTTATACAGCAATAGCAACAAAAAGAGCACAACTCAATAATTAAATTTAGACACCCCAAGACAGGCAGTAATCAAGTACAGCAGCAGTATTTTCATCACTGTTTTCCAATTTCAACTTTAAAACTCTTTAAGATTTAATTTGAAATAGGAATAGTTTATATTAAGGCTGTAATATTCCAACTGATTATCAGGTAATACCTACTCTGTAAGGAGCTGGCAAAAATCCCTAAAACCTGTTTGTCAAAGTGTTTAGCTAGCACTTGCCAGTAACAGGTTGTTCCTTCAGATGCAACAAGATTGTCAGTCTGATTCATTTAGTTTTAAGCTCATCACTGCGCTGGAAGTTACAAACTGATTGTGAGCTGAGAAGGAGGAGAAACACACACAAAACCCAGGGTGCCCAACACACAGAAGGCTCATTTGTTCCTCCATCAACCAAGAGGATGAAGCCTCTCTATATCTTACAGGCAGTTACATTAAAAATAACAAATACATTTAAAGTTCTGGTGTTCAGCGAGTCAGCCTGTACATTTCATATAATTCAGTTTTAAAAATGCTGACTTTGTACATTGGTATTTAACCAACAATACTATAGTAAACTATTTTTCTAGCATTTAGAAATATATAAATGTATACATAAACCAGAATTAAACTGACCATGTTATCCAGGAAAGCTAAGTTGCAAGTTTAGAGCAAAGACAGCATTTGAGCATAGATTAATCTGTTTAAGGCATTGTCCAGCAATTCCCCAAGGGGAAAATGCTGCAGAAGTTTCCTGACTGCTGATTATAAATCTCGAACTTAATCAGAGTTACGTCACTTGGATTTAATCCTGTCCATAATGACACCCACACATAGTCCACATTTCACAACACACTGGTTTTCCCAGCAGTGTTAGACTCAGGAGTTCCAGTTCCCTTTCCTCCTGTTTCTGTCACCCACTTTGTTCCCTGCACTCCAGTGCACCATATCTTTGTTGTGCCAACGTAATTCTGAGGTGATGCTGTTGAACACAGCAAACTGGTTCACATTAAAAAGAACCCCCGTCCACATGTTCTCCACTCCTCAAAACATACTGCAGCCTTCACAGATTTTTTAACTATAAAAAAAGGAAGCTTTTCATAGCATAATGAAAGGAGGGAAACAAATGGAAAGAAACATATATATGTCTCAAAATAAGGTTGGTTTAACCCTAGATATTATTTATACCACTGCAAGTTGGCATTAGATCCTGTAGTCTAGTTAGCAACCAAGATTTACCCTAAAAGGTACAGGCCTCCCAGGATGCAGAAGTGTGATTAGAGGAAGAATACTTCTCCTCCTGTAATGACAGCTTTTTCAAGAGGTTGGAGACTGGAAAAAGTTGTATGCAAAAAAAAAAAAAAAATCACATAGTAAAAGGAGCAGTGGAAGGGGATTCCTGGGGTGGTAACAACAAGAACTAAGAACGGGTTCTGAGTGAATCTTGCTTCTGTTTGCTTTGAAAATTTCACACACACCTGGGAGTCTAGACGTAGAAGCACTTGCTGAAATGACAGAAGGTCTGAACCAGTCTAGATAATAGGCAGCTATCACCTTCCTGCAAGTCTGGGAGCTAGCATTTTCTGGAGCATGGACAGCATCAGCACGTGGAACCAGAGGTCCTTACCTGGTGACGATAGTTGTACCAGCCATTCGAACCTGCAACAATCACCACCCAGTGCTTGCCTCCATCTTCAGGTTCTTCCATGGGGAATGTGCTGATGCCCAGAGCACAGCCCAGCAGCACAACAGCTTTCAATATCATCTCTCTTCTTTATTTACTCCACAAATGGCACAAAATTTTCCTAATGAAGAATTTTGAGAGAAATAAATGAGAGGAAATCAGTCAAAAACAAATGCAAAATGAACATCAGTAGTACCACAACTAGAAGCTCTTCTTGCTAGTGGGGTTTCTTTGTTTGTTTTACAGACCATTTAACCCACAGTACAATTTCTGGTCATATCTTCTTCTAGCACCAAGCTGCTACTAGTTACAATAGTTTTTTGTCAGCTTTTAAATCTGACTGAAAGCCATTCTGAATAGGACAACCAAGTTGTTCAGCTCCCTCTGGTTGAATTGTTCTATAATAGCTGGCAATGAACAAGTCACAAATACAAAACATGCCCCACTCAATTATTTCAATTCAATTATGCCCCAATCAATTATTTCACAGATAAAACTTTTTCAGATAAAAAGTGTTCTCTTGGTCTCTGCTTATGTGATTTCCTGGTTTCCACTCACTGGTAATTAGCCCATTATAACTGAGTCAAATCCCGGGTGATGTAGGATACTTAGACATGGAGAATTTCTGAGGAGTTGGAAGGTCAGAGTGTCACAAAAGCTCTCTGTGCCCACAACACCAAACAGGGTGGAAAGAGGCTGTGCCACTGCTCTGCACAAGATACAGCCCTAGCTGCTGGGGCTGGAGGGAAGTGCAGGCTGTGAGAGCCTCACATTATTTGTGCAACCTGTCATGCTCGTGGAGAGCAAATGTGAACCAGTACCACATGAAAGAGAAGCATTTTCACCCCTTTTGCTCAATGGTTAAGTGTTTGCACAAGGTACACAGTGAGAAAATTGTGTTTGAACGTGTGAATGTCAAATTTAGAAAAGCTGAGCAAAAGGGAGGTTTGAGCCTATGCAGAAATGGCTCTTTCTACTTTCTTGAGGACTAGAAGTAAGGGTCCTTGCTAGTGAATATCCTGAGCACCTTAATTGTCTGATAAAGCATTTGCTCTACAAGCAAACTATCTGGCCATATCTAATCATAGGTTTGAGGTTTGCTTTTTGAATTGGGGTTGGAAGGGGCAGGCAGATTCCATTTATTGGTCACAGTCTCAGGTCTGCTGCAGCCAAAGTGAAACTCTATAAGCAAACTCCCCTGAAGAACTGCATGCTCCTGGCCCACGCATAAAGATTACACATTTCCTCATGCACTGAGAGATGGGATTTTACAGCCACCTACACACAAAAAAAGAGATCCTGGAAGCCAGTAATTGCTGCTAGGTGTGGAAGAGGTATTGTAGTGAGAGGCAGGGTAGTCTACTTTAACATGGATTTCTCTGGAATAAAAGCTAGAAACCCCCAAGCCATGCAATACAGTCACAAGGCAAAATGTCAAAACTACCACCAACCCAGCAATCCAAGGATCTAAGCCAGCCTCAGTAGCCCAGTCAAAACCACCCATCTGCAGCCATTCAAATGAGGCTGAAACAGAGAAGCAGCCAGCTCCTCTCCAAAGCAGCTGTGTTCAGTGAAGACTACTAACCTACCACATAGCATAGGTTCACTGGTCACTAAAATTTAGTCTTCCAGGCAGTGGTATGAAAAATATGCATATGTGTATGTATTATACTACATATATATATATATATATATATATACACACATATATATACACACACATATTTACAAGTTGGATTTTTTTATCCTTTTTAGTGGAGCTAGCACAAAGTAAAGGAAGTCATATTATCATATGAGCTCCTATAAGAAGAACTGTTGCTACACATAAAAACTCTAGAATAGAAAAGACAGAACCAATATTAACTGTTGTGAAACTGCTTCTTCCAAAAACTTCCCTTTCAGGAAGAAGCCATTCCTGTCACTGCCTGTGACACTTGGAGCAAGACTAATACATAGCAATTTAACAATTTAGGGTTTGTTGAATTATTAGTTTCTTCAACAGTCAAGCAGATATGAAGGAATAAGCAGATTTTTCATTAGATGATTATACTCTCTCGTGTTGAGTTGGAATTGTAAAGTTGTGTCATTGCTGTCACCAAACAATGACAGGGGGCTTTGTATGACAGCTCTGCCTGACCTATCTTGTCACTTCTTCAGATAATAAGACAAATAAGATACTGTGCTGAAGATGCACTGTGTGTGCAACATCCATAAAACTGCCTATTTTGTTGCCTACCGCCTGGCTAAGATTCACACCAAGTCATTTAGAACTTTTGTAAAGTGCCACAGTATGCCACAGGCCAACGAGCCTATTTATTTTCAATATTCAATTTCAAGTACATCTAACTCCTGAAACATTAGGCAAGAAAATAAAATCAGTATTTTTTAGATAATCTGATTAAAAATCTTAACTGAGTTTGACTTACTGGAATATTGAGCTGAATTTCCTGCAAACAGATCCCTCAGAGCTCAGTGTGTACCTCATAACATTTATCCAACTATAATATGTATTTACATGATAAAAAAAAAAGAAAAGAAATGGTTGAAACAATTGCTGGAGAACCTTTCACATGATTTAGCTCTTTGAGATACCATTCATTAGAATCCAGGGCATATCAGTAGAAGCTGTGCTGGTGCCAGCTGTTCACTGGGCTATATAACATGATGGCTAATTTCAAGGGAGGTCCTGGCACACAGACATCTCCATCACATGGAAAGAGTCACTGCCACCATCAGTTACTGATACACCAGGAAACCAGAAATAGTTTGGTGGGATTGTCTTTCCTGGAGAGTTCACACTCCTGACTATACTAACAAGGATCTACAGTTCTCAGGACCCCAGCCAGTACCTCTGAGCGGGCTCATGCTGTGCAGGCACAGATGTACCACACACATGTACCACACACATGTACCACACACCAGCGCTGCATTCTGCCTTCAAACAGCCCCACAACAGAAAAACCCGGAGCCAGATCAGGAACAGAGACTTAAGCTACCAGCCCCTCAGGCAGTCCCTCCATGAGGGATTCAAGAGTCTCTGGATAGTACGAGGGTATCTAAGTCCTCACACTTCTCACCTCACATGAGACAAAATTTGTGACTGATGCAGAACACCCAGGAAAAAAAAATAAACACCAAGAAACATTACACTGTACTAGCAAATCATATATATTTTGTCATGGAATATTTAGAAGAGAAAAGAACCTCCTCTTTGGCACTAATTAATGACATATAATCTCACTTATCTGTCTTTTCCTATAATATAATTAAATCAAATTAACACCAGAAAGAAGGGAGGAAACAAAAAAAAAACCCCAGACATACCACAATGGACTAATAAACCATAACTAATAAAGGCTCAGCTCCCCTAAGTTCTCAAAGCAGCACCTAAAATTGGTTTAAACACATGTGCAGTGGGAACGGGTCTTTATTGTTTGTCTCTAGCTACTACTTAAAAAAAAATTCAAACCAAAACCTACAAAAATATAAACAAGCAAATGATGATCAAACAAACAAATACACTCAAGCACACATATATTTCAAATTGTTTTAAAGAAATCCTCTGAGTGCAAATGGGCAATTTAAAACCCTGTGTTCAGGGCTGTGTTGTACCAGTTCTTGACCTACAGCCGAGGAGAGAAAGTTCCCCATCACATGCTTTGTCTTCAAGTCATACTAAGAGAAAGCAGCACAGCTGACCAGCTTACTACAGGTACAGAAAAAGCCCTTTCTCTGGAGATCCGTCACATGCCATCAGTCCTGAATCACATGCAGACAGGGACTGTGGAAAAACTAAAAATTTACTACAAGATCATCTTAGAGCTTTGTTCCACAAAATATGGTAAGATTTGATCAGCTCTGCCTAGTCTTTCTGACAGAAGAGTTAATTAACTTTGCCTTGAGACCATGCCAGGACAAAGGCCCATCTCAGATGCAGTGGGTTCAGCATGAGACCACCATGTACACATGCAGATAAGGCTGCTGCACAGTTTGCACAATCTGTGGAAAAACCCTGTCCAAAATTGGGTGGCTCCTGCCAGAGCAATTCACTCTTAAAACCAGTCTTTCCTGACAGAGGTACACTGACCACTTCCCACTAGATAGCTAGCATACACCTCTGACTTGGTAAGAGAGAGATGCTTAAGGAAGACCACATCTGCAAATGGCCAGCTGCTGCTAGAACAATTTTCCAGCCAACTGCCTGTTCCCCAAGTTCACAACCTTCCTTTTGGAAACAGTCCTTTAAGATCAATACTCTTACAACAGGATAGCACTCTAAAGAAAGGACTTGGAGTTGATCAAAGTATTTTAGGCTAACTTTTAAAGCAATATTGACACTTCAGTAGCTTGCACTCCAAATATCTTAAGCACAGTCTCCAAGAGCTATATAAACAGAAACCATATCTTTTACTTGCATGAGAAGTAAGTACACTAACAGTAACCTTGCTGAAAAGTAACAGCCTTAAATTGATCAGATGATCATTACAGCTTTTCTATTAAGTGTTTCTTAACAGCTCACTTTTTATAACCAGTATCATTTCAGATTCTAGAATCAAGCCACAGTTCCTTTCTCCACACAGTGCTTGCATATTTCCTGCCACTGTAATACTTAGATGCTGATTTCCACAAAATATGTGGCAGTCCTCCTCACAGGAAACTGATGTCCACAGTTCAGTCAGCAATGTTCTGCCTGCGTGCTGTGCTGGCTGCTACACAAACAGAAGCACCTAAACCTGTGATTAGGCTGCTGCACAAAAAAACTGATTTTCTGATTTTCTTTCTGCACTTATGTGGCAGAAAGAAAAAACTCTTTATCATTATAAATTCTGATAAGGTACATTGGGAAGGATATTATGGTCCCTGTTGCAAAACATTTCTTTAAAAAGTCTGCTAGTAACCATTCTTTGAACCGGCTTATTATGACTAGAACTTGTAGTAAAGTATTTCTGTTTAGCTAACTGAAGATGTATAAGCCACTTTTACTGTAAAAACCCATGAATTTGCAGTTAACTCAGAATTATTCTTAATGTTAAATAAATGTATTTAAAAGTAGTTATAAGTAAAGTTCATTCTCCTGTTTGCAGATTTACTTTTCTCAGCAGCAGAGATGGTACAATTTACCTGAGGGTAAAAAAACCCAAAATCATTCCTAAAATGGTGATAAGCCAATACACCTCGTTTTTTTCTCTACACACTTCAAAAAAACCCAGATTCAAATCTGCCAAACCTCAAGCGTTCAGTAAAACAGCTTCTGCTATTTACTTTCTTAACTGCCTGCAGACATACAAAGCCTCTGCCATCACACTCTGTTAGTAAGGAAAACAGATACTGCAACACTGCATGAGTAACTTCATTACACTCCTTGATTTGGTATGGGGGGTATAAGGGTAAAAGAATAAGTCAGATAAGGGTAAGATTTTCTGCTCAGCAAACATGGAAATGTTGGGAGCATGGAGAGAATGAAATTCTGGAGAAGTTATTACGCAGAAATTCCCGCGTGAGATTACACAAGATTCCTGCACTCCACATGTCTTTTACTACCGTTTATCTTAGCATTTCAGATCCTGGCTACAGTATTTATCTTAACCCCCAAATACAGACACCCAACACAGTGTTGGTCCATCCTAATTGGGAGCTAGTGGTGCTACTACCTCCAAGCAGAACCTCATGTTACGGCAAAGCTGTAATCCAGCCATAAATAAGCAGCGCAGCGCAAATATACAGAGCAGCACCTTTCAGGCATCACCAGCTCTTTGCAGGAATCCCGTAAATAGTTACTCCATCCTTTTCCCCCATTAAAAATGTATTACCGGTGACTAAATCTAAGCTGTTGCCACTGCTTCCCCCCTCCAGGTCTCCCTCCTCTCCTCTGCCAGCCCTGGCCAATGCCCCTCGGAAGGAGCCGCTCTGACTCCTGTCTCTCTTCCAGCACGGAGGGACCCTACACAGTTCCCGTGCCAGCCCCAGGGCCAGACGGGGCGCCGGGCGGAGCGCCGGGGGCTCGGCAGCGCTCGGAGCCCGGGAAGGAAGCCGGCACCCTCGGCCGCTCCCCTGGCAGGCGGCGGGGCCGATCCCCCCTGCCTCTGCCGCCGGGCAGCGGAGCGGGCCATCCCCCGCTCACAGCTCCCTTCGCTCAGGAGTACCCCGCTTACCTCCCCCCCGGCCGGAGCCCCCGGACAGCGCGGCCCCGCCGCCCTCACCGCGCCGAGCAGTCTCCGCCGCGGCCGCTGTGATTGCGGCGAGCGCCGTGCGGAGCCAGGCGACCGCGGCGCGCGGGGCGGACCCGGGCCGCGGCCAATCGCCGCCGGGCGGAGGCGGGGCCGCACATCCACCTGGCCGCACTACGAGCCCCAGCAAGCCCGGCGTCACACTCGCTGAGGCGGCTGCTGGCCCTGCGCGCCAAGCTTCTTGGGAGTTGTAGTTCCGCGGCTGCGGCGTGAGTCGCCGGGACCCGGGCGTCCCAGGAGTCCCGGGAAGCTCCTCTCGCGTGGCTCGGGATCGCGGCGCGGACGCGTCGGGAGGCGCCGGGAGCTCCCGGGCCGTGGCGTTTGCGCAGGTTGTCCACGGGACACGAGTGCCGACTGCCCCTTCCCATCGGAACTGCTCTGTGCCTTTGGGGCTGGATGGAGGCAGGAGGCCCAGCACGGGAGGGCAGAGGAATGTGCCAGAGGGAATCCGTGAAATGACGGAGCAAGACGGACGGCCCCTCATGGTCCTTGTGTGTCTCTGCAAGGGCGGCCGCGGAGCGCTGGCTGCTCGCTGCGGGCTGGGCGCTGCCCATCGCCTGCTGCCAGCGGCACAGGGGCCGGGGCTTTGGCTGTGCACTGACACCTGCGAAGTCTTCTCCGCTTTTAATGAGAGAAGGAAAAGCAAAGATCCTTTTTGAAAAGTAGAGGCACCTGTTTCTTTGCCCAATAAACCACAAAGAAGCACACCAGCTTCCTCATTGCATACTATAAAAAATACTTGCATATCAGTACAAAAAGCCCAACAACTAACTTTGCATTTTGCGACCGACTTGTTTTTGAATGTCTGCAGAAAGTCGCAGTTTTGCTCTGACTCTGCCATTTGCATTGTCTGCACCGAGTCAGCTTTGCTTACGATCATAAATGTAAAAGGTCATTACAGGTTAATGATCATTACTTCTCTGGAGCTGGCGTGCCCAGTGCCCTGCCATGCCTCCTGACACAGTCAAGCTGTTCGACTCGGGTCACTTCAGGGATTACCTTTTTGAACTGACAAAGATCACCATGCTGATTATCCAGCATGAAAAAACAAGCTGGGAATCTCCCTTTCACCTCATTTAAGTCCAGTTTAGTTAGTAGCCAAGTGGCTTATGCTTATGTTTTGCTATCCTGCTGCCCTAAAAGATATATCACTTAAAAGTATTGCTGACCCATCATCCAAGTCCAAAGGCGTTTCTCATAGCCAGGTTACATGAGGAAGTACACCTTGTGTCAGCTGTCACTTCTGGGAAGTCTAATACTATCATTGCCAAAGTCTGTAACTGCTGCATTAGTAAACATCAGCAGGATGTTCCTTTTTGTGAGACAGAAGGGAAGACAAGAATCCTACATCTCTGTCAAAATGTATCGGGCAGGTACTAAAGACTCGAGTAATACACAGATTTTCACTACTGAATTCAATTGTTTCTTTGATTGTGTTAGAAATTTAGGAAGCCTTCCTGAATTGAGCAGGAAGTTTGTCTAAGGGAAAGATATGAATGGTGTGGCTGGGTATAGGGGCTACAGTAAGCAGAGAGATTGCTAAGGTGCAGCTGTGGGGCTCAAACAGAAGCAGCTACATCACCTGCAGCAGGAATCCAGCATGATCCCTGTGACTGCTGCTATCATGGAAGAGAAGAAATGGACTGTGTAAACTAATGCACATATAATCTTTTTTAAAAGAGAAGAGCACATAAGTAGGTAAAGCCATGATGGATTTATGAAATTGAAATGAAATGAAAGGAAATGTTACTCAGCCTGCAGAACAGAAGCCTCTTTGGAGACCTTATAGCAGCCTTCCAGTACTTAAATGGGGCTACAAGAGAGCAGGGAGAATTTTTACAAGACATGTAGTGATAGGACAAGGGGGAATGGCTTTAAACTGAAAGAGGGCAGGTTTGGATTAGGTATTAGGAAGAAATGCTTTCCTGTGAGGGTTGGGAGGTCCTGGAACAGGTTGTCCAGAGAAGCTGTGGATCCCTGAAAGTGTTCCAGACCAGGTTGGATGGGACTTTGAGCAACTTGGTCTAGCATGGCAGGGGGACTGGAACAAGATGATCTTTGATCCCTTCCAGTGTGAACCATTCTGTGATGCTATGAAGCAATTTGTCTGGCTCTGACAGTGCTAAAAAGCAAAAGTAACCACCACCCATATGTCTCATAACAAAACTTTAACTCAGTGGAAGGCAGTTCCACCAACCCACAAAAGCCACACGCTACAAATGGTATATAAGATGCTACCAAATTCTGAAAGTGTTTACTAAATGAGAACCAAAAAAAAAAAAAAAAAAAAAAAAAAAAAAAAGAAGACCCAAATGTGAAGCTTCAAAACTGCAGATAATGTAGGTTCTTTCTTAATAGCTTTCCTACAAAGCAGAAGGCTGCCATATGGTCAGGGTGGGTGGTTTAGCTCTGACTCTGTTTTGCTAAGAGTGCTCTGAAAGGATTGAAGCTTCTGCACCCAACATTGCTGATACCAGGCTGGACTGGCATTGCAGTAGTAGTTATGGTAGCACACATGTTTCCCCAAAAGAGGTTTTCCAGATTTTTGGCACAGTTCTGGAGATGTTTAAACACAGGTATTTATGGTTCCATGCCACTAACTTAACAGCTGACAAAATTCAGGATGTGAAGTTGATTTTGCTTTTAATCTAGCAGAACAGATACTTCAGAAAATGTACAGGAAGCCATTCTGGACTGCACCTACACTTTCCTTTAAGAGCAGCTGGATAGATCAAGATTTTTTTTGATGAGTCAAAGACATTTTTTAGCTGGGAAAAAAATGGACTGGAATCATGAATTGAGCATATTTAGGGTGTGTACCTTCTAAGCTTCTTTAGCCTATTTTAAACATTTTAACATGTTTGCTTATTCTGTGTAGTTGCACTTACTTGATAACTAATAGCAAAACAAAATAAGAAATTCTAGAAACGAAGAGCTAATATTTAAGGTAAAGAATGGGGCAGGTATGACAAATGAAACAGTGTGCTAAGGTTGGTCTTTCCACATCTTCACTAGCAATGAGATTAGATTTGTCAGTCTAGCACTGACACATGAGTAGCTGCCTTGTAAAGGCAAACATCAGACATGGTAACTCTGTATTAAATTACCTGAAACAAGGGAAGATTCTCATTTTAGCAAAATTAATAGATAAACAATGGGGTGATCTTAGTTATCAAATGATTAAAGGAAAAAGAAATATTCATCTTTATTTCAGGAGGAAAATCAGAAGAGACATAAGGAAAGTGACCTTAATTCGGAAAGAAAGGAAGTTAATGTCAGGCATATCATCATGAAGGTAAAATGAGGTTAAACAAGTCTGGAAAGAGGGATTCGGACATTTAGTTCACTTACATCACTTGGGGAATATATACACATACATTTTGGAAGTGAATCAGGGACAGTCTTATCCTTACAGCTTTGTACATGATTTCTTCAACTATTCTGACAGATTTAAGTACATTTGACCATGTTCAATTTAGTAGGTTCCTGTATTTGTCTTGAAAGTAGGTGGACAGTAGAAGGAAAGACTTGAGACAGCACCAGAGAAAACATAGTTTCTTTCAAGTTCAAAAGAAGTTAGATGTTTTTTGTTGTTCCTTTCTCCTATGGGCTTTTTGAAGAAAGACAATAATGTCCCAGGAAATGTAATATTTCTATCAGGTCATTTCTCCAGGCAGAACTCTGCTGGGGAAGGAGAAGCTGAGGTTTACTCTGTGAGCAGGGGAATAGGAACAGATACAGACACCTATGCTGAAGACAGAGCTTAGTGACATCCTCATCTGGGAACTGTCTGCATGTAACAGTTTTATATTTGTATCTGGGCAAGCCTGAATAAGTATTCCAGAAAGTGTAAGTGCAAGAATATGTGGTCACTACATACACACCAGTGTCAATTGCAAATGAAGAAATGCTTCCTTGACCACAAGCTTGCATGGAGAGCTGAGAAAAGGCTCATCAGAAAAGCTAAATGCACTCAGGTTGGGTTTCTATTTTCATCCTACAGAAAACATGAAAATAACTTCTAACCTTGTGCATCTTTCCTGCTTTTGTAGAGAAGTGTAGTCAAGTGAATTGTGTGAAAAAAACCAAAAGTTTGGTGTAGGATAAAGTAGGTGTGAGGTCATATCCTGAAATGTCCCTAAGATCAGGAAATTCAAGGGAATGACAACATGTACTAGAGAAAACAAGCAGGGAGGAGGAAAAAGGGAAGAATCTAAAGGTTGAAATACTACAAGCACATCCTTACTGGGAGTGGCTTCCAAGTAACCTATGTGACTATGCAGTGGGGAATGTATTTTAAAAATTGTGAAATAAGATAATGGCCAGCAGTAGGCTTAATGGTATTATTTGTTGCAAATCTAGCTCATCAGCATTTTCATGCCTACAGAATATTCACTGAAAACTGTGGGGGCAAAAAGGCCAGTTATGAACAGGATAGTCAGAATAGGATTCTCTGAACCTGAGTTCTATTGTCTATTTAGTTCATAGCAGAGAGTTGTGGAAATCCTCATATCTGACAAACATTCTTCCTAAGCCTCTCTGCATGCATCCTCTTGATAATGATTTTTTTCCTGCATATCTAAATATATTATTTTTTTGCAGTATCACTGGCGATATCTGCACCCAGATCCAAGCAGTTGCATTACTCATTGCCACTGTTGGGAAGAATGCTCTTTTTTCTCTCTGTTGGTTAAAATACACTTCCCTCCATTTTATAGTCAAGCTTGCCCTGGCAATCTATACATTTGCAACCCCAGGATTAATCCATGTCATTCACAATTAAGACAGAAGTTGCCAAACTGGTCCAGTGAAGATCTTTCACACAGCACTCACATCGTCATTTGGTCTTCCATTCTTTGCATCACATTGCATCTCCTTATTAGAGGTAAACCTCTAGCCTTTTAAAGAATTATTCTGAGTACCTTGAGGTCATGAAAATGCATGAGGAAAGGCATACAAATAACAGAATACAAATAACCCCCTGAATCCTGAAATGGCCTTTTACTCTCCGGACTTGGTATTCTTAAAGCTGCTATTTTTAAACGTCACTAGACATTTTTGATATCCTAACTCTGATAATTCTAGCAGTGTCTAGGAGGGCTGGTTTTGTTTCCCGCTAGGAGAATAATATGCTAATTTTGTCATTTTTATATAGAAGAAGTAAGTAAAGTAGTGAGGACACTGCAGAAAAGGTGTCATTGTGATTTATTACAGGAAAATAAAGAAACAATTTTTTGCAATTTCTGTGGTTTTCAGCACAGTTTTTTACAGAAACGAACTGCTACAGCCCTATTTCAGTATACTTAGAAAAGAGATTAATTAACTTAGTACAAGTCATGTGACTATCTGTTTTGCCTCTTCTACCTAAAAATTTCCCTCAATGAACAGTGAAGAACCTGTGAGCTCAAAGTGGGAAATGGTAATTTAAAAAAATAATTTTGTCAACTGCAAAACCTGATTCTTTTTTTAATTTAAAAAACAATCAAACTTAAGGCCCCAATTGTTTTCTTGCAATAATTTTTGAGGGAGTGAGTTAATCTTGCTGTGATATAGTTATTGGGACAGATATTTTCTAGCTTTGTTATTTAAATTTCCTTGCAATGAGAGCTATAATAGGAAAAAATAATGTCTGTAAATTGTAGCTTAAAATTACTTCCAATATGAGTATGAATAGGGATCAAAAGGCTTTGTACAGAATCTAATTTTTTGTCTACAGCTAGATATGTATCTCTTCCTTTTCGTGGTTGCAGACAGAGAATTGCAGCCAGAATCTGTCACACTGTGCAGCAACACATGTAGCGTATCAGATAAGGGCCTGGACTCTGGGGAGGGCACCTGTGAACTGAAAAGACACCTGTAAAGTTTTCAGTGGTGGTTAATGAAGCTGTATGCCCCTTGTGAGAGAATTAAATAGACTCAGCTTGGCAGTCACAGATTTCTTAGAAGTAGCTGTCGATACTGCAGACATAAGGGACTTTTTAAATAGGTCAGTCAAACAAGCAGCAAGTTCTCTTTCCTTCCTCTGTCTTCCTCACCACCCTGCAAACCTGAGTGCACCAGTTATGGGAATGAAAATGCAGATCTTAAAGAAACACCAAGGAAAGAGATATCCCTACTTATTCAGGGTCACAGCCAGCAAACTTTCTGCTATTTTTTTTTTCTAATTTCTAAATGGAAGCATTATTTTTTGGAGACTATCAGTGATTGTTAAAATGTAAATGGAACAAATTTTAATAGTGTTCCTGTAACCTTTATGTCTTCTAGAAGATTAGGCAATTGCAAAGATTACACACCACATGGGAGACACTAAATAGGGGGAAAAATGTAGTGGAGTTACTACATTTTATCAGAGCATTCAGAGGAAATGACTGTTTTCCAGGTTACACATAAAGCATGATTTCTTTTATGGAATGATTCTATAACTCAACGATTCAATATAAAATCTATACAGGACTTCAAGGATTTGTTTTCCTTACTCTTAGCCAATCCCTTTATCAATACAGGATCCCTGCTTTAAATATTTTGTATGAACAGGGGAAGGGGTTGCCATGGAATTTACTTCAAAGTAAATAACGATGTCCTCTGCTAGAACTGGAAGTTCTCAGGCTGTGGGCAGTTCGGATTTGATCTCAGGAGTCTGCCTATGTAATTTTGAATAAAAGGCACTTCTGTCCAACCATTTACTTATCTAAACTAGTTTACATCTAGAGATGATTCAGTCAAACACGGACCATGCGAGGGCTCTAGAGTGGAATAGGACATGTTAAAATGTGAATTGAACACCTCTTGTTGGTTATGCATCTCTGCTGTGGGTATAATTCCTAAACAGGTTTTCAGACTCTAATGCAGAGACGGGCTTGTTGGATGTAGTGATGCCAATGGATATTTTCTGGATTGAAATATGCTTTGTTTGTATCCTCTTTGTAAAAGACAGATAATCTAGGGCTTGGGCTTTGGCCCTTCATGTTTCTTTTGAACATTGTTCACTTTGGTTTGCAATGATCAAATACTTCGAACATTCACAATCATATGTGAATTTTCCACTAAGGGGATTCGTAACATGTTTTGAAAAACAAAAAAGTGGAGTAAAACAAGTCTAAACTTGTAATTAATACAATCTCTTAAAAATCTCTCGTCTTCTTTTCTTAGTGCCTGAGAAGGTGATTCAGTCACGTTAATTGAAATGATGATTATGTGCAGCTGAATCACATGATGTAAAAATTGACGGTTGTGAATTTATTTCGTTTATTATTTCCAATATGTTGCTTAATCTGCAATGAGACAGGATGGATTTTCTATGAACTCGTGCCAGTACTAGTGCCATGAGGATGCTCTGAATAGGCAGCAGGATGTCCCCTGCTTGGGCTTACGTCCTAAGGATGCCCAGTGATAACTGGTAATTCATATGTGTAGACAAACATTTTGAAGCCTTTGACCTACACAGGAACTCTTCATAATCTTTCCAAACCTTGTGTGTTCCCCATTGGAGGAAGATTATCATGATAAGATGTAAGGAAACTTCTGTAAGCCAGATAACAACATTCAGATAACTTGATAACAGCCTACCTGTGAATTTAACCACAGAATACTTGTAAGATGTGATCTGACAAGATGACAACTAGAGCTCTGCGGAAACGTGAGTGTAAGTTACCAGCCATGTATTCAGCATTACAATCAGGAGGACAACAGGTCCTCAACAGAGGTTGATCTGAAGTGGCAGGAGGTGTAAGAATTGTCTTCATTCACATTCTTGCTGGTACTTCAGTCATGACTAGAAACTCTCCATGAAGCAAGTATGGTGGTGAGTTGTGATATGTTGGTATAGAAGGCTGAGGAAACAAGGAAAGGGGAATGGGAGGATGAACAACAACAAAACCTAACTTTATGCAGTTCCTTAAGTGTACCTTAAGTGTACTTCATGTACACTTTAACTGCTGTCCTTACTAGGAATAAGCATTTAAAGAAGAGAGATAACAGCCATAAAGCTTGAAAAGGTTCAAGTACTGCTGGTTGGAGACACCGAGTCACAGATGACAGGGAAGGATGTTACAGTCAGAAGTACGTGGCACTTGGGAACGTGGTTTTACTGGTAGGCTTGGCAGTGCTGGGCTAACAGCTGGGCCCAATGGTCTTTGAGATCTTTTCTAACATAGATAATTCTGTGATTCTGTGACATTCGCAGTTCCAGACAAGTCTGACCTCAAAAATTACTGAAAACGCCGCCAGATGGCGCGCGCGGCAAGCGCCGCCCCCCGCCCCCTGGAGGGGCGGGGCCTGAGTGNCCTGCGCGCGGCGCCCCCGGAAAGGCGGCCACGTCTGCCGGAAGAGATGGGGCCGAGCCGCCCGGCCCGGCCCGCGGCTCCGTGCTGACCGGAGCTGCCCGCCGCTGCCCGCCGCTGCCCGCCGGCCCCCCACGGTTCCTGTCGGCCTGGGCCGTCCCCCTCAGGAGGTGAGGCCGGGTCGAGCCCCCGGCGCTCTTGAGTGGGGCCGGGCCTGGGGAGGGCCGCGGACAGGCAGTGCTGGGAGTGGGAGGCAGCGGCCACTGTAAACGTCGCCCTCCCGTCCGCCTCTGCGTTTCCTTCCACAGTCCGGCCCCGGGGTGAAGGAGCCTTTCCCGGGAGCGGCGGTACAGGCACGCGGCGCTGCGGTGCCGCAGGCCCGGGGGCAGGTGAAGGCGCGCACCTGTGCGCCCTGTCCGTGTCACGGGAGGGGCAGCGCGCTGCACAGTCTGGGGGGGAGAAGATCCTCTGCCTGAGCCAGCTCGGGAATTTGCAGGCCAAACGTCTAAGGCATAGTTGTTTTCCTTTCTGTGATACTCTGTAGCAGCTGATGATACCAGAAACTGATACAGTGGTCTGATTTTAATAGCTGTGATTTAAAATCCTAAGTTTTGTCTGTTTTCCTCAGAAACTGATTTGGTTTCTTTCCATTAGTTACCAAAACAGCAATACACCAAACGAGTAGAAGAAAAGTATTAAAATAACTACAGCACTAATAGGTTGACAGCCATTGTTTAGCTAAAACATACATCTTGCCTTATTAGCAGCTAACTGATTTGTAATCCTTTTCTCTTTTGCAGTATATGGTCCTGAAATTTTAATTGTACAGAGTTCATCAACAGACAGTCATCATGTCTTGGCTTGCTGATCTCGCTGGAAAGGCAGAGGATCTGCTCAACAGAGTTGATCAAGGAGCTGCATCGGCTCTGAGCAAAAAAGACACATCAAGCAGTGCAGTTTATGATAATAAGACCTTGGACTCTTCCAGTGAATATTCGGAAGTGCACCAGCATCCTGGAGAAGTGAAATACCAGACATCATCCAAAGCAGCCTACATTTCCTCAGCAGCTGATAATATTAAACACCAAAAGGCCACAATCCTGGCAGGAACAGCAAATGTTAAAACAGCACGTAGGACGTCTTTGGAGGCAGCATCTCCAGTGGAAAATGCTTCCACATCCAGAGCTGCCTCACATTTTGTGAGAAGAAAAAAGTCAGAACCTGATGATGAATTACTATTTGATTTTCTCAACAGTTCAGGGAAAGAACCTAATGGAAGGATAGATTCTAAAAAGGAGAAAAGCAAGGCACCTGTTCTTCAAAATCACTCTCGGACTTCAAGCATTAGTTCTGTGTCTACCAGTACACAGAGTGCAAAAACTACTGAAGATAATTCCTTCAGGAGCCAAGGCAATGGTAGTTAAATAGTATTAAACCTAGAGATATTTAAAACCCAAGTATGTCTAGGGTAAGGCTAGGTAACACATTTACTGTCACTTCATGAAACATTTAATGGTGGTCGTATGTCAGATGGGTGAGGTTCGGCAGGGCCTTTCACATTTTTTCATCACTGGGGTAATACTAGGTACAATGTTAATTTCACAAGCTACACAGTTAATACCTAAACCTTTTGTGCTCTGGATCTACCTTGCTGCTGCTCACCCTGGTGTCTCTGAGCTGTTATGTAACCTTGCATCAGCCCCATATGTCCCCGTGTAGAAGCACAGGTGCTGCTGCATTTGTTTGGTCATTGGAGCCCTTAGCTGTTGTTGCCACGTAGGAGGGGGAATGACTTCCACCCACAGATAGATGGTGTTGGCTGCTGCCCAGTGCAGCACGTGAGGTGGGGTGAGGTATTCCCTGTTTCACCATGCAAGAGGGGTAAGCTGGCAATCTTGCTTGTCTTGCAGGAAGTTGGATGTGGACAGGGTGCTGCAGAGCTACAGGCATGAGAGAGCTAGAGAGATAAAGCCTCTGAGTTTGCCAGAAGTAGTTCATGACTGCAGTCTAAATCCAGAGGCCTGAATGAGCCTCCAGGCCAGCCAGTCAAAAGATGGGGCTGTGCTCAAGTCAACAAGGAGAATGTGGCTGGGAAGTGTCAAGAGCTTGTGTTCTCTATCAGACTGTCCAGTCTGTACTCCATCCTTGTTGCTGTGCTACTTTGCTGTTATTTACTTTAGAAAATGGAAGCAAGTGGTTCTGTTATTAATAATGTAGTTAGAATATTTTAGTAGTTGTTCAGTACTTTGAGCATGTAAAGTATTGTAAATGCCATTTTTTTTACTTACTACATTAAGGATGCTGAAAAGCTTTAGACATTAAAAGGGATAATTTCCAAAGATGTGAGTATTTTTCTGTTTCTGAGTTAATGACCTTTTAGTAAGGTTTACTACTAACAGTAATTCAAATATGTAGACCTGTCTCTATGACTTTGCTGATTGGTGCTTAAAAAATATCTGTTTTGCTCAGTGTGTCCTGTTGAATTTTATTCAGAGGATTTCTGAGCAGAGTTTGCATTGTGGAACTCCTAAATAAGAAGGGATGCAGTTACAATATAGGATTTGAACATGCTGTTTTCCAAAGTTGATTGTACAGCTATATCTCTGTCATTTAAATATTCAGCACAGAATTTGTTGAAGTATCTTATGATATATTAGTTATGGACAAAACCGATTAACATTATACTGTGTATATTGCCATGGTTATAATCTAATCTGTGCTATAAATGGCTCATTTCTTGCTTCATTGTTTTCATTAATCTGTTGAGTTTTCCAGAAAAAGAAATGAGCCTAAATTGTTTCATAAGTTGGAAACTGTGTAAATAAATCAAAGGGAAGATAATGACACTCCTTAGAATTGTTTAAATTGGAAGGGCTTCAGAAAATGTGGAAGACATCTTCCTGTCACTGCTGCTACTTGTGCGTGTGGTGGTGCTCAGAATAAATAGTGTACCCCAGTTCCCTGGGCTTGGGGTGTTAGGGGCTGTTGCAGTAGTAAGAATAAAGGTGAGGCAGCTTGGTTAGTGATCACAGGGGGAAGTAAATAAAGTTTTAACAATTTCACTGCAGTCTTGCTTGGACTGTGTTGCAGTCTGACCCCCCGGATTTTCAGCAGTTACTCCTCTGGGACATACTAAATTCAGCAGTAACATTTTTGGATTGCCTGCTTTTTTGTTCATTGCTTGCTATGATTTTTATCTTAACATTGATGCAAAGCTGCCAACTACCTGCATGCTGGAATCAAGATTCTTACAGTGGATCTGTAGCTTTCACAGCACTAATCAAGGATACTTGTGCATGATGGGAAAAGGCTGTTGGTTCCTCCTTCCCTGCTGTTGTTCAGAATACTGCTGGGAGTTCCTTTATCTCTTTTAAAATAAAATTGTCATTGGCAATATCTGAATGGAAACCCAGAATGAGCTTGTACTAAAAATTTCTGCAGTTAGTTGCTATGTATATTTAATGTTTTCTATTACTTTTCAGCTTCTGAGGACTTCTTTGAGCAGCAAAGTCATAAATAGAGCGTTAATGTTTTGAAATCCTAAAGTTTCCATTTATGTAATAAGAAATTTTATAGCTTCTATGTCTTGTCTTGCAGTATTAACAAAAACACTGCATGATGCATATAAGCAGTTCTGTTTTGTGCAATTCCTTGTGAGAAGCAGCTCCATATTCCATTTTAGTATAAAGTATTTTGATTTATTATCATTGTTGTTACTTAACTGTTGATACAGAACATGGAACTACTGTTTGTATAAAGGCAGCTTGCAAATACATGCATTAGGTCTAACTTGCATCTCTCTGTACAGAAACTCCAGACAGCTCAGACTCTGGCCTGGGAGCACAAGGGAACAGCATGAAGGATTCATCACTAAATGCAGTAACCAACCCCAGCCTGTCAGCTCATGATGATTCCAAATCACATGAGCTGTCCAATCTTCGCCTGGAGAACCAACTGCTGCGAAATGAAGTTCAATCTTTAAATCAGGAAATAGCTTCATTGATACAGAGGTCCAAAGAAACACAAGAAGGTACTTCAGCTGTAACATGAGTAAAATGGTAGTGGACTAGGAAACAATGCTCTGTGTATGGTAAAAGCTCTCCAGGTACATTTGTGTGTATGACTTCTCATGTAATGAGATGGGAGAAATTAAAAGGCTTGTTCAACTATAAAGATAAAACAAATGTTGATCAAAATGATGTATTCAATTAAGTTACAAAGCTTACGTCTTATTAAAACACTGGTAGCAAATACCATGTTTAAAATACTTCTCCTCCTGCAAAATACTTTTAAATGAGTAAATTACTTTAAATACTTTAAACTGACTTCTTTCTGGCTGTAGTAGACTACGGTCTCTGCTGCCTAGAAACTGATAGTAAAAATATAAAATTAGTAGTTTTAATATGGCATCACTGGCTTTTTCAAAGCCAAATTAGATGACGGATGTAGAAAATGTGAATACTAATTAAACAATAAAATATTTTATGCTGTTAGGCATAAAATTGAGGTACCAAATTTTTTTCACAGTAACTGCATAAGCCAGATAATTTTAATTTCCGGTGAAGTTTAATATGTGGTGTTAGTTTAAAAACACAAGCTTCTAAGTACTCAGGCATTATTCACCACTGGTATATTTTTCTGTTGTCATTTATGTGACAACAAACTCAAACTAGAGTTAAACCAGAGATGCTTTATGCAGAGTTTATTTTCTGTTCACACAGGGATATTTGACAGAAGGCCATTGCAAGTGGTGGGGCAGGTGAAATTTGTCATTTGCAGTGTGACCCAGAAGGAAATGTCTATTTTGAGATCACCTCCAAAATTTTATGGGCTGTGCTTTGACAGCCAGTCTGGCATTTGTTACTTCCTGGTAGCTCATAGATTTTCAGTTTTACTTCAGCTTGGTTGTATTTAATTTTTTTCTTTAAGAAATGAGATATGTGCATCCTGACTGCTTACAAGACCTTGCAGTATCTACTTTTGTAAACTTCAAAGAATGTTCTTATTTTGTAGAACTGACCAAATCCCGAGAGAAGATAGAGAAGTGGAATGTTGACCACTCGAAGAGTGACAGGATGGTTAGAGAACTTCAGGCTCGAGTTGATGATCTGACAGAAGCTGTTGGTGCCAAAGATTCACAGCTGGCTGTGCTGAAAGTACGGTTGCAAGAAGCTGATCAGCTCTTAAGTGCTCGGACAGAAGCTTTGGAAGCACTGCAGAATGAAAAATCACGGTACTTCATCATTTCATACTTTGGAATTCTGCAAATAGTAATAAGTTTGAAAAAATCAAGGGAGATCATTTAGTCTCTTCAAGGCTAAAAAATAAACTAATGAGGAAAGATTTGAAATACGAGGATTAAAGTTTGCTCTGAGACTGCTATATCGTATTTGGCAGTAGGAACAGGGCAAATGAGTATTTAATAGGGCATCAGTTGGCATCTGATTATTGAAATACATTTTGTATAAAGTATTTATGTTTGTTTCAGAGGCCTGAAGTTGAAGGTCCCAATAATTATTTTTTTTCTTGAAAAATAGTCCTGCTTATCCACAAACATAAAGTCTTTTCTGAACTTATCTCAGTGCTGGGATGTGAATCAGCAAGTGGACACTCCAGAATATAGGTCAGGGAGGAGACGTGTGAGTCATTAACTCTGGGCTTTACACCTGTAGTGAGCCATATGCAGTAATCTACTGGGCAAGTTTTCAAAGCTGGTCTGGAAGCCAGGAGGCTTAAAAAAATCACACTAGCTTGCTTCTTTTGCAGTTAATGTGTGTGTCTATTTCAGGATAATACAAGACCACAGTGAAGGAAGCAGTTTACAAAATCAAGCCCTTCAGACTCTTCAGGAGCGGCTGCGTGATGCAGACTCCGCACTCAAGCGAGAACAAGAAAGTTACAAACAAATGCAGGTTAGACATGAAGAGTAAGGAGATCAGATCTGTGAGGCTCCAAGTGCTCTCTCCTCCCTTTGACTTCAGTTCCTGTTCAGGGTACTGATTGCTTGGAAGGATGTGCTATCTGCTGCATTAAGTATCTTTGAGATGCTAATTTACTTCTTCTATGTTATTTTGAAAGCCTCATGAGTAAAATTTTTTGAGGATTAATGTTGGCAATTTTTATTGGGTTTTTTTTCATGATAACTGTAGTGTTAATGTATGTTTTAAAAGTAAATCAGTTGTTACACAGCTTATTGTTACCCCATTTTACTGCGAGATCTTAAGCTGGATGATCACTTCTGTGGTAAAAATGCAAGTACATTATTGATAGAGAATATTTTCACACTTTATTTGGCCTTTTTTATGTATAATAACATCTCTGAAAATCTTTATCAGTGTCTGTTTTGGGTTTTTTTAAAGGACTTCAAAATATGTCATACTACAATTGATAATATTTTTTCAGGGGCACGCTTGCTTTTCGTTTGCTAAATAAATGTGAATAATATGAATATTTTTATTCCCTCACAATTTGTGGTGAGGGAAACAAAATCATATTCTTACTCAAATTATTTACCACTTGCTTAAGCAAGCAGAATTTCTTTCAACATAGCAGTAATGTGTCTAAGTAGGAGGCAGATAGGAGATGAAGTGCCCTGTGTAGTTGCTTTTAAACTTTCTTTTTTCCTTTCTAGGTTAAAGTTGAGACTGTGTTTAAACACAAAGTATTGTTTCTTTGTTGCTCATAGAATGAGTTTGCAGCTCGTCTAAGTAAAGTGGAAGCAGAACGTCAGAACTTGGCAGAAGGGATAACTCTAGCAGAGAGAAAGTATTTAGATGAAAAGAGGCGAGCTGATGAGCTTCAGCAGCAAGTCAAAGTAACTAAAAGCCACCTAGAATCTGCAAAACAGGAACTGACAGACTATAAACAGAAAGCTACACGCATTCTCCAAGTAAGCATTGTTGTGAAGAAATGCAGTTTGATTTGTATGCTTTAACTTTTTTAAGGTGTCATGCTTTGAATAATATAACTTGTGGGATTTTTTTCATGTGGCCTGTAATGTCTTCTGGGGCATATCTATAATGATACATAGATAGAGCAGCTACCAGTCTGCATTTTGTAAACTTCAGTTTATAGATGAAGTTATGAAATTGAAATGGTGGTTCAGGTCCTGAACCTGAAAAGAAATCCAGGTCAACCCTTGCATTTATTGTGCATCATCTCTCAGTGTGTTCCACATCCAAGGGTCCAGATAGTTAAGTAGATAAAACCTACAATTTGTTCCATATCCAGTATTCTTGATTCAAGAATGTTGTTCTGTTCTGCTTGAGGCTGAAGCATAGCACAGAATGGATACTTGTCATGTAACCAGAGAATATTTTTCCATGTCCTGAAAGGTTGCTTGTGATCAACATTATATAAACAATGGCAAAATCAGGTATTTTGTGCAGAGTTCTGTACTATTTAAGTTGTCAGATACCATGTCCAAATGTGGTCAGTTTGAGTCTTGTTTATAAATGTTAGCAAGATGTTGAAGATGGAGATCTCTGTTTAGAATAGTTAATTTAGTCAAATGTTCAAGGACAGGTTTTAAATCGTCTTGGTAAATATCACAAGTCAATGTTGAAGTAACACTGGGCTGACTCTGAATAAAATTGTTTATCCTCTTTCCTGGAAGAGTTATTGCTGTATTTGGTTCTTGATTTTGCTGGCAGGAGAAAAACAGGGTCAGTTTTGTCCTGAGTGTCTGTTAGTGTGCATCTTCTCTGTTACAGTACCTAAAGGGCCAAAATTGTTATCCATGACAAGTTTTAACATTCCAGGCACTTGTAAAGAACAAAGCTGTACTCTTCCACAAATAACACAGGCTTTCAGTAAACCTAGTCTTAAGGCATACAGGAAATCAGAAAAATTATCAATACGGAAGCATTTTCATTTCCAAAGGTGCCAGGTCATTATTGGATAAAAGAACAGATAAGCCAGTACTTTGTCTGTACGTGAATTTTAGAGCAAAGTCATTATAGCATATTCTAGTTGAGTACTTGTTCAATGCTGCTATAAATAATATATTGACTTACTTGTTCAGTCTAAAGAAAAGTTGATAAACAGCTTAAAAGAAGGCTCTGGTATTGAAGGCCTGGATAGCAATACAGCAAGCACAGTGGAACTGGAGGAACTCAGACATGAGCGAGACACTCAGAGAGAAGAAATACAAAAACTAATGGGGCAAATACAGCAGATGAGAACAGAGATGCAGGTATGTGCCTATGTACACCTGTATTTGTACTTAGCTACAACAAAGGACTGTTTTCTGGTATCTGTGGGTCTCTTGTTCCTAGTATTTATTGCCTTACTTCTCTCTTCCCTCCCTACTGTGTATTCCTTTTGAGGGAAGCATTTCTTTCCTAACAAGCATAGTGATTTCTCTAGCCATCACCTATATCCTTTTCTGCAAGAGCTACTAATCCTTGAAGCACTGTAATCCAAGTCATCTGCTGGCATAATGGGCTCAACACAGCAGCTGCATGCAAGCCTATTTTACACAGTTTAAGCTTGTAGACAGCAGAAAGGAAGAAGCGGAGGCTTTTCATGTTCACAAAATGTGTTTATTTTATTACTGTATTAGTAAAAATATTCTGTATAAAATGACCAAATGTCATTTGTCCAGTACATCCACACCTTCCTTTTCCTTTGAAGAAATATTGCATATACTACTTTTTTTTGCTGTTACTTGCCACATATTTGCAGTAATGTTTGAGTGTTAGTGAAATGGTTGCATTCCTGTTTGTTTCAGGATATGGAGACACAGCAGGTAAGTGAAGCTGAGTCAGTGAGGGAGCAGCTTCAAGACCTACAGGAGCAGATATCAGCACATAAAATGGCCAAGCAAGAGGCAGAAGCTGAACTAGAACGACAAAAACAGGTGAAGAATTCTTGAAAGCTGGATCTCTTTTTAGGCCCTGTGTGGTGCCATCAGCAAAGCATTTGGCTTAATAAGAGACTATTTGTATACTTGGGCAGCGTTTGGTTAATTTTTTGTTTAGTATTCCAAAGAAATCCCCAAAAGCTTGGGGAATGTCACTAGGTCAAGGAAGGTGCAGCCAGAACTAAGCAATGGTCAGGGCCTTCTGGATACTCCTCATGAACAGAGATCTCGCTGAATAAACAGGACCTTAAGGAGTGCAAAGAATTGATCAGGATCATGAATTTTATTCAGCAGGAAAACGATCAAACAACAGGGATATAGTAACACTTGTAACATTTTTTGTATCAAGAAACCATAATATTAAAAGTTAGGCTACTACAGGCTACTTCCTGTGCTCAGTTAATACATAAGTTTCATTGTGAAACAATGTCATTGTAGTACCAATTTAGAGGTACTTTATTTGTTACTCGTTTCTGAATCTAATTGTTACTTCTAAACTACTCTATTAGACAAATTGCTGATAAAATTATGTTAATGAACTCTGTCAGATTGTGTCATCTTTTTGAGCAAGCTCTCAAACTGCGGCCTTGATAGAAGCAGTTTTATGCTAAAAAGAGAGCAGGGAAAAAAGGCAAACTCTTATTTCATGTGAACAAACTTATTATTCAGTAGAAAATGGACAAATACTTTGCACTCTGTGAAAAATTTTCCTTTTAAGAAAAAGCTCATGTAAAGAGAATTAATAACGAGGAAAGCACGAGTACTGTGTATCTGCTAGGAACAATTTATCTTGGAGGATTATCTATCCTTCCAGAAATTACATTTTAATGGGATTCTTGCAGCTTGAACTAATTAAAAGGCAGAAGTCGAGGTCTGCTCTTGATGGGTAGCTGATGTTTATTATGTCAAAGCAGATGGTAGATTGTATTTTGTTACTCCTACCCTTCTGAGGAACATGTTTTAAGTCAATAGAAAGAGTGAGGTGAATTAAAAAAAGCATTATCAGTTATTGCAGAAACAGAGGTCTTTTTTTTGGATGATACCCATTTACATGTGCTTTTAACAGAATTGCTGGTGTTGATACTTAATATAATTATGGTCAGTTCTGTCTGGGAGTTGCTTTAACTATTGTCATAAGGTTTCTGAAACTGAAGATGGAAAGTAAGTAGAGGTGTTATTTTTTGTATGTCTGATGGTTCAAAGGGAGAACAGGATTATCTGTTTTCTGTAGCAACTGACAGCTGAAGTAATAGTGATTTGAAGACAGTCTTAATGTAAAAGATAAGCTGACAGGTCTTTAAGAGGTAAAATAGCCACTATATCATGGGAGTAACAAAATTTATTGTTAGATTTACTCTTCAGTAATTTGTTTTTTGCTAATATTTCTTCTTGTTTCACACCTGTTACATTGATTTATCCTAAAATTTAGGGGAAGATGTATGTTGCACAGAATTATAGATATGAAGGGTTTTCTAACATGTTTAAAGAATGTTATTTTGAATTCATGCGGTTTTTTTAGGAATACAGATACTCCCTAAGCATTTTGTAATTGTTACATTATTGACATAGTTTCAAGATAGCACTACAAGAAATGGTAAAAGTGTAAGGAAGATGAATTATGGTCCCAGTGAAATTCTGTGACTTTTAGTAATCTAGTCTGGATTAATATTTATATTAGGACAGTCTCCACAAAAGAATTTAATTGGCCTTGTAGGCTGTGCCTTGATACTCAGCCCTCTCTTTCTCCATACCCCCCATCCTAGCCAGACATGTAACTAAGACAGTATTTCAGTTTGTGTTTGATGGTAGCATATTGTATTCTTGTGTTCTGTTGTGAAACTCTACATAACTAGAGTTTGTCTTTCAAAATACATGTATGTGTAAAATCTTCTATATGTAATTGTGATAAATTTTATAGGAACTCCATTATACTGAAGAAGAATTGTATCAAACAAAGAATACTTTGCAAAGCAGAATAAAAGACAGAGAGGAAGAAATTCAGAAGCTCAGAAATCAGGTGTGTATAGAAAATAATTCTATCCCCTTCAGTTCTGAAAACAGTGATAGAACTACTCATTTGACTAAACTATCCTGAAAAATCCCATAAGCATTCTACTAGTGAGACACAGTGTACTTCTTTTCAATAAAGAGTAGAGTTTTCAGAGTAGGGAATACAAGAAGGGGTCCATGTAAATAGCCTATTTTATAATTGTATGTGCTTTTATATAAAGGGAAGGGAAAATCAACCTCTGTCCCAACTAGACCTGGTGGGGGGTGTTGGATCAACATTCTTCTCTTTGCAAACTAAAAATACGCATTGGAGTTTGATTTGGTCATTATGAATTCTGCCAAGATCTTTGTAACTGGGCGCAGAACCTCAGTTATGTCCTGCAGACTCAGTGATCCATCTGGCCCACTGTTCTATCTTGGCCAGTGGCAGTAGGGGCCAACAAGTGAGCCTGGCCACTTCTTCACTCTGTGTACCTGCTTAGCATCAGCAGTTGAATTAGGGTTGTTAGTGTTTAAGTCTCTACTAAGTTCCACTGGTGTGCTGATGGACCTGTTTTCCTTGTATCAGTTTAATCCCTTTGGGAACCTCCTCATACTTGTCAGCCCCTATGGTCTCCTTGGGCAGCATGAAGGAGTAGGCCTCATTTTGTTCAGTTACCTTAGCACAGTGAAAAGTAGTCTATTTGTGGAGAAGTTGGTAGTCTGGAGTCAGGTGTGGTCAGCTGTGCAGTTACAATGTCAGAGGATTTGGAAATGGTTGTGTTGTGATGGATTCCTTAGGCATGTTGGCAGATTAATATTCTGGAGGTGCTGAACTTCAGGACTACCTGCACCTGCCCTGTTGCAGGCTCCTAATTTATATTTTGGACCTCTGTCATCCCTGATGGTTCTGTTTTTTCATCAGTGAAGCTACATCTTTGTGGAATATGATGCCACAAAGTGGCTGAGGTCCAAGACTGTAGCGAATAGATGAGCTGTTGCACGTATGGCAAGTCTGGTGATTCCCATTTGCTTTAAATATTTTCTGCAAATTGAGTGACACGATCCATGTCAAATGCAGGATACATTTGCTGGCCATGCAGTTTCTATTTGCTAGTACAACCACGTTTTCTGCCTCGGTGGTCCTCAGTTCTTCTGCAACATTTCTCGCATTTTCACCATTTCATTTGAGTTTTCCTATAAAATGGCATTGGATTCTCCCCATTTGTACTGTTTTGCTTTCCTTGCTTGAAAACATTTTTACATACTCACCAAGTTGAAAGGATGGTAGCCAGGCTGGATTAGCTTGCTGTTGATTGCTGTTTAAATTTGTATCTGAGGCATAGCAGTGGCTGTGTGATCAAATTTAGGGTTATGCAGGAACTTTTGTATGATTGTAGGTGGAAAACAGAAAGATACATTTTTACACTGAGTTCCTTGTGTAACGTAAATATTTAACAAGTGCTGAAATTAACTTTGCTCCTTATTGCACTAACTGGTGATAGTTTTGATGGCATTATCCTGTAAAAGTTCTGCAGTGGAGTAATTTGGTTCTTGAAAGCTTAGATTATTTTAGAGCTTTGTAATATGTCAGTTGGTCAGAGTTTGGATTTAGAATTATTTTTTTCTTTGCTTTTCTTTTAGCTTACAAACAAGACTCTAAGCAGTAGTAGTCAGACAGAATTAGAAAATCGGCTTCATCAGCTGACAGAAACACTAATTCAGAAGCAAACCATGTTAGAGAGCCTGAGCACAGAGAAAAACTCCCTTGTGTACCAACTGGAACGGCTTGAGCAACAGCTGAAGGTTCTCCAAGGCACGAGTGCTAATGGACCTTCCATTAATATGGCAGGCATTGATGGTGCTGAAGGTAAATAAAGAAATAAAATACTTTAAACTCTTGTCTTTTCTGCAGTTCAGGCTTTTCTGTTTCCTAATGCCTTTCCCTGAAACCTGAGTTTGTAAGGAAAAATAAGTGCTGAAAATAGGCCACTTATGCTAGAGACCTTCTCTGCATCAGCCAGTATCATAAAAATAGTTAATTAGAAGCTCCTTTTTGTGTGCAAATGACCTCATTAAATTTAATAAAGTCAATTTAATCTTTAATTCTCAATAACATGCCACTATTGGAACAATCCTGTCACAGGTGCAAATAAACCTGTATTTTGGGGTTTAAACTGAAAATTTGAAGCAGGATCTAAGTATTCTCTTGCAAAAAGGGTTTAGGAGGAGGGCAATAATGCAATATTTCCTTTTGAGAATTGATCTGGTTGAAATGAATTTCTTCCTTTTTGTTTTTCTTGAAAAGCAGCTTAAAATATGATGGTTCTGATGAGGTTGGTTTGTCAGTCCTGTATCTGTGAGACAAGCTCAGCAGTTGATCCATGGTGTTGAGATGTTGCTTTGCAGAGTCAAAATTTGTAATTTTGTATATATGTTAAGTAGCTTTAAAAGCAAGGGACAATCACCAAGAGGTGAGAAATAACAGTCCAGTCTTTTTTTTTCTCTGCTTACCAAAGCAGGAGTTGTCTGTAAGTAACTTCAGGAAGCTGAAGTTTAGTTGCACTAAAGTAACATTATCTGAGAAGCTTTTTTCTTTTTTTTAATAAAATCAATACATAGTAAAAATGTAAATAAAGTAAAAAATTGTTCAATATACAAGTTAGTGTCAGAAATGCTAATCAAAGTTTCACTGTATAAGATTAAAACAATTAAGTTGAAGAAACGTTTGTCTTGACTGTAAGTTTATCAAGAATTGATGACGCTACAATCATACTGATCACTATTTTTATATTATTTTTATGTATCTTTGTTACAGACTGTGAATTTGTTCTAGTTAAACAACAGCTTGGCTGTATCTTTGCTTCGTGTCCCCTCAAGCAGGTGCCCGCATGCGCAGCGTTCCGGTGCTGTTCGGTGACGCGGAGGGCAGCGCGGCAGGGATGTACGGCAGGGTGCGCAAAGCTGCCAGCTCCATAGACCAGTTCAGGTGAGAGGCACCCTGACTGCTGGCATCCTTACACACTTTGCAAGTGACACACTTTGGTTTGTATTGCTTTTTACAAAGGTAAAAGTTAGAGATAATGCAGCTAAAGCATGGTATAAATTACTAAATATTGACCCACTTCACTTGTGCTTTCCTATGATATTAATTCTTGAGCTTTTGCAAATTATAGTCAGTTATTTAAACAAAGCTCTTACAGATTTTGATGCAGGAGGTTCTCTAAAATGTGAAAAGAAATGTAACCTAATTCATTACCATCTTCTACATTAATTTCTTTAGGAGGTTTTGGCTGTGTCTGTGATAAACACAGTAAGAGTGTATTAGTGGGGGAGTATCACCTGTGCTCTTTTAGTCCTGGTGAAGATTCTGCCTTCTAAGCCGATGCAGCTGTTTACCTTGAAAGATAATCTGTTTGAAGAATTAGTAAATGAAAGTCATTCTGGATCCAGCAATAGCCTGGCTTTGATCCCTTTCTGAGAAGTTAGGTGAATTGACAGTATTTGTAGCATAGGTCTGCTACAAAACTTGAACCAAATACCAACAGAAAACAAAATTTGGTGGTACTTCTTAGTCCTTTAAAAGCAAGATACTCTGATATAAAGTTCCTTGTGCTGCCTTGGTACTTGAATTTCATTGTGAAAGGATTTCTGTGATTTGGATTAAATTAGGAGAATAGGTTTTATGGTTGAATTTTCTCACCCCACTTAATGTTTTGAGTACATGAAGTAAATTTCAAGACAACAACAAAGCCTTGTGTGTACTTGAGCCAATTCAAGACAGAAACAAAGCCATGATGTTTGAGTTTGTGGTGAGTGGGATGAGAGGAACAGGAATGTATGGCTCAGTGTTAAACTATGTGTTTTGTTTTCTCTTGTTACCTGTGTAGCATTCGGCTGGGGATCTTCCTGAGGCGATACCCCATAGCAAGAGTCTTTGTAATCATTTACATGGTGAGTCAGCTTCCTTGAATGCAAGATTTCTGTTGCCAGTTTATATGCCAGTATGTCTTAAATGGCAATATTTATGTTCAAAAGCCTATAATTAACATAGCAGTGTGGGGTTTTGGAAAGTGGACCCAATACTGCTTGTACAACAGCATTTTAGCATCATGTTGCTTGGCAGTTTTCAGATTTTCCCTCTTAGTATGGCAGGCTTAAAGACAGTTATGTAACTACCATTTAAAGGCCTGTGAAAGTAGATTTCTAGTAGTAAAATATGGAATAAAAGTTACCAGTTGCCAAGGTTAACCTGCCATGCCTGCATGCATTGCATTTAGGAAAATGACAGTTTTTTGAGCTTTTTTTAATATTTGACTCTTCACCTTGGTTTTTTCACTCTTCTCTAGTAGCTGAAAAAGTAGCAAGAAAAGTTTTTCTTGGTAGACTTACACAAATAGTAGAAAATTGCTTGCCCACATTGGGTAAAATTGTCAGGCTGGCAACTGCTAGAGGTGAAATGCCTCCCTTATCCACTGGAGGGCAGGTGCCTGTCAGCTGCAGGGACCTCTGGAAAGGCAGGCTTTGTAAAAAACACTGAAGGCTTCTGCTGCATAAACTGCAGTCTGAAGGGAAACTTAATGGTGCCTGTATAGGAGCTGGGCAGTCAGTGGCAGTTACCCCTTTTCAGCTCAAACCTTGACCATGACTACTATAACTTGAATTTTTTAAAATATTTTTTAAAATAAATGTGGGTTATGTATTCCTTTTTGCATTCCAGGCAGCTTCTCTTCTAATTGGATAATTTCAGCCAAATTTGAATGAGAATTAACATTCCTACAGAATTCATAAAGATGCTGCCAATAAGTGCCTGTGGTAAGGAGAAGGAAAGCAGAACTTGGCTGTTTTACAGCCTGGTGTCAGCCAGTTGGCACAAGAGTGAGTAGTGGCTTAGCAGTCACTCGAGGCACATCACATAATGTGCTGGCTGGGGACTGGGTACCTGAGGGAACAGCTGAAGTCACTGTGGCATGGAGGAAAAGAGAAACCAGACAATCTAAATCTGTAGGAAAACAGGCTGCTTTATTTTTGCTGCTTGTGTAAAGTCTTTTGTTTTCTGTAAATAGTTTCTTCAGAGGCTGATTCAGCATTTCATTGTTCAAATGCCAATTATTTTTTTAGAAGTATCTGATTAATAGAAAAAATATTTTAATCAAAATATTTCTGCAAAACAGGTTTTATTAACTCTCATTGAGAGCTCTCCTACTTACTGCTGCTGTGGATGATGATTCAGTGCTAAGTTTATTTCTTTCCTTTCCCCAGGCATTGCTTCATCTCTGGGTTATGATTGTTCTCCTTACCTACACCCCAGAAATGCATCATGACAGTCCCAGTGGCAGGTAGACTGAGACAGGACCGTATGCTGTGCTCATGTAATTTGGACTGGCAATGCCTTTGGAATAATCAGTCCTGAAAAATCAGCAGACTTTTCCTCATGGTGTTTTGGAAGGATGAAAACCATCATGCCTGATTTATCACTACCTTTAAATATGTGTATAATATGTAGCTTTTCAATTTGCCTAAAAGAGCATCACTTACCTGGAGAAATGAAGCTGTTAAGTTAAGCTCTGATTAGCCTTTACATTTTATGTAGACCCTCTGGTGGTTAGAGTGAAAGATAAGGCTTGTTCAGCAGAGAAGTGCAAGGATTTCTGAAATTGCAGATATGTCTGGTACACATTATTTTAGGTCATGCTAGATGTGGGCTATGGTTAGGTAATAAACTGTACTTAGCATTTTAAATAAACTTCTTTCTGGTTTCTTTCAGTCTCCTTTTGCACTTCTGTTTTTAACTTTGTATATAATAGGCTTTTCCTTAACATTAACTGGATAAAGGACAATGGATTGGTGCAATATATTTTTGTAAATAAGTTTAAGAATAAAATATTATGCATTCTTCTTAGCTTTGTACTTCTAGTGCAATAGATGTATCTTTCCTACCAACTGAATAGTGGGGCTGCCTAATTTAAAGGCTGGTATTTTAGCTTTATTAGAGAAAGAGATTGTTTTTGAGAAAGCAGGTTTAAACTGTTGAGAAAAATGGTTTTCTTTTTGCGCTTGAAATTTGTATATTTTCACTGCATTTTCTTATACCTCTCTCATTAGTACGTGTCTTAATCAGATCTTATTGTAACATTTATTTTCTAAAGCTTTGGGTACTTAATTAAAACTATTTCTATATGAAATCTATCAAAACATTAAAAATTTCTCATGTCTCAACACTCACCAAATATACTAATAAGTAAACCTCATCAAATATTTATAGTAAAACCCAAAATACCAAACCTACTCTAGTAGTTCTGTTGTTGGACTGTGGCATTCTGTAATTATGAATTATCAACAGACAATCATAAAATGTCACTTTCTTTCCTTAAGAAATTTCTTGGGGTTTTGTGTGGTGCTCATAGCTGGGTAATGAAAGGATGACTACAGGCAATTTGTCACACTTGCTCTTAAGGATATGGTTCAGTTTTCAGGTGGCTTGAACACCCAGCACCAGGTCCTGTGCATGAAGTCTGTCACGGAAATGTTACAGTAGACAAATGACTGTACTGCTGCTCTGATTCAGAACTTGCAGAGAAAACTGAAATGTTTTGATGAACTGAGTAATAAAAGAGAGCATTTATTGTAAGTTGTGTCTGCCCTTTATCGCATTTGTTGCATTTTGCCTCATTCCTGTGGCCTCTTTTCTTTTCAATTCTGGTAGTAAAACCACTTTTGAACCCCAGGGGGAGCTCATTGGTATGGAAGGAGATCAAGTAAAGGACCTTTGCACACTCATTTTGTACACATATCCAGTTTTTGCATTTAAACACATCCAAAACACAGAATGTTTGGATATTTCAGTATATTGTGGCATTTGGGGAGGAACATTCTTAGTGGTATAAACTCCTTACAGCTTTTCTGACATCACAGTCACTGCATGTCTGTTCTTACTTCCTTTTCTCTTTTGGTTTCCATTTTATTGGGGTTTTTTTCTTGTTTTTTTCTTTTTTGCATGTGGTTTTAGTTGGTTGGTTTGTTTGTTTGGGGTTTTTGTGGGTTTTTTGGGGAATCGGTGGAGTTTTTTTGTTTGTTTGGGGTTTGTTTTCATTTAGACAACAACTTTGGGATGTACAGATACTTTATTTTTGGTGAAACTTACTGAAGCTGTTACAAAACCCTCCATCATCGATTAGTATTCTTTTCTTCAGTATTCCAGACTTTCTGGTAGAAATTTCACAGGGATAAGGACTAGAAGATTTCTGCTAACTTTTGCCTATTGAACTAAGCTCTTGTATTCCAGTATCAGTTTGGGCTTATGTAGTGTTGACCCTGTGGTGTCTTAGAGATGAGGATAATGTCTTTGGTGCAGGGTACTTGAATAGCATCAGCCCTGTGATAAAGTGCTAAAGAGTTTCAGAGCCAGACAGGAAATAACTACTCCATAAAGCTTTTGTTCAGACACACTGCATTTGTTGCCCCACAGTTCATTGCCTGCACAGATGCAGTGCAAGAACACACAAGAGCATGTGTTGGAGTCTCTCTGAAGATAAATCTCACATTTTGAATTGGAGGCTTAGATGTACTTCCTGCCTCCAATCAGTGGTGTTGGTCCCCAGTGTCATCTGTATAGATTGGTGAAGTGAGCCACAGTTACAGGGCAAAGGTGACATGAGGACACCATTCTGACAAGCAGCTCTTCATGGTGGTGCCTTTCTGTTGGGAGGTTGGTTTTGTTGAACAAATGGCTTTGGAGAGAATAAAACACTTCTGGTAGCTTAAGTGGTGGGAAGATACTCCACGTGCCAAGTTTCTTCCTGAGGGACTATCAAGCTACTGGGCAGTTAAACTACTTCCACTTCAGGGACCAGAGTATCACTTTAGGGGTTTTGAAAATATTTTGCAAATGCTGACCCTATCTTTCCATGCTCTGTAGCCTAGCACCAGAAATAAATGGTTATCATAACTCACAGGAAACAGGAATCTCGTTTCCCAGCTGCTCTATCTCACTGCCTTGAGAGCACAATGGGCTATTCTGTGATTGAAAACTCCATTTTTATTTCCTTCCTTCTAGGACTGAAACTGCTCCAGGTACCAAGCATACAGTTTGACAGAGTGAAAATTATGAAAAATGAGGAACAGGGTTGATAGGGAGCCCTGCATTATTTGTTTANTGTGGTCAGAAGGACAGAGTGCATTATGGCACCTTTCTGGAAGGAGGTGAGAGGAGCTGTCCCCTCCGGGCTGGCTGGTGCAGGGAGAGCAGCTGGGAGACACTGAGGGGAGGGTGGGAGCTGCTCAGGTGGAGGAGGCTGCAAAGGGACATGGGGATGGGTAGCAAGAACAAAATTACTTTTTCCCTGATATTTTGCAGCTTAGAAAAGGCCTGTTTGTTTCAGACTCTGCTCATTTTGGTACACACTCAATTGGGCAGATGTACTTGGAGACAGATCTGGGTTTCTGCAAAGGAGGGCTTTGTGTGCATATTCACGAGCCCTCATGTGACATCAAACTTTCCTTTCCACCTTGGTTTGCTGATATCTGATCTGTGCTTTATTTGCTGTGCTAGGTCAGCCATATGTATACTAAGACCCTGTGCAAAGGAAGGGACTTTATTGCTTGATTGCAGATAACAAGGGGGAAATCAGATTTGCACAGTAATTAATCTGCTAGTTCCTCATCAATATAGATGAGAGACTTACTGCTTTACCAGAGAGAATAGGTTTCTCTGCTGGCCAACTCCAGCCTGATTATAAGATTTGACATTTATGTGTTGCTTGATATTTAGCTATGAAACTTTGAAATAATTGATCAGAATTTCATGTGTTTTCATCTGTATGTTACCTTCCTGCCCTACAGCTTGAGTTTGAAAGCTTTGACTTGGAAACAGGCAGACAGATGTCAGCAAACCAAAAATTTTTACAGATGAATAGCAGCTCCCAAAATTATCTGCATTATTGTAACAAGCATCCCTGTGCATGCACTGACACAAATAATCCTCTTAGATACACAATTTCCTTTCAGAAATGCTCTCACTAATTTCATCTCTATTTTAGGGTAGTCAGTATTGGGCTGGTGGCAAAACCGGATCCCACCACTGCATTCCACAAATAGTGGAATGAGCTTTTGAGTTCTCCCTGGCTAATGTTGCTCCCTGGCAATACTGCTTGAGTTAAATGCTGTTCATCAAGGAGCTACTGCAACCTGTTTGGAGAAAGTATCTGGTACTCCAGGCAGCTCAAGGAACTGGAGGGATCATGAACTACAAACTAGATCCAAGGCACAAGTGTATCAAGGTGTGCAAAAAGGTTGGGCTGGGAACAGAGACACTTTTTCAAGCTGGAGGGGGAAAGACAAAAGTTGGTTTATGATTACAAACCTTTGCTAATAATGTGGTTAAAAGTCTGACAGGTCAAATACCATGTAAGAGACTTCTTGTGAGAGAGTAAAAGATAATAAAAGAGAAGCAATGGCCTTTTTGTGCCATTACTTAGGCTTTTCTAGTCAAGAATCAGAAGCATGGATGAGTGTCTTGTCTAGAATTGACCTTTCCTATGCTGAATTTTAACTTTTTTTTCAGACATATATTGCATGTGCAGCTTTTAATGCTTGCACATTCTGTTCAATTCAGGCAAATTACAAAAGAAGTATTTTGAGTCTACATTCTTCGAGGAGAAACTGGAGGAGGACACAACAAAGCAAGAGTCTGAGCTCTGTAGTAGCAGATAGATGGGCTCCAGATGTTCTGCAAAATCAAGCATGTATGTTTGGTAAAGGTCTGTGATAAGAAATGGATGTTCTCATTTGCTAAAGTTAGCAAAGCTGAAATTAATCAACTGCAGCAAAATAATTGATAGGGTACAGGGAAGATCTGGGCTTAGTGGAATGGGATAGAGAGAATGTTTATTTTTTCCCACAGAAAAGGAGTGTGCTTTGGCATTCATGGTAAAGATAAACATTATCAATGACAACACTTTCTACAGTTTAGTGCTAATTTACTTGATGTGTTTTCTCAATAGCTTATAAAAAATATCACCTTAACACTAGTGTCTTGCAGCAACCTGGAATAGGCATAGTCTGCATGTACAAATTCAAGCAATAATTGTCCTAAATTGCTCTATTTAAAAAATTAGGAAGCTCACTGAAAGCATTTGTGTTGATAACTTTAGTGACAAGACAACATGATTCACAATTAGTGTTTAATTTGTAATTAGAAAACACATTCTGCTGAGTGAGAGATGGGAATGCCAGTTTTCTGCTCAAACAGGTGGTTAGTTGCTCGACAAGATCCCTGCCCATGAATGTCCCATCTCCACTGCAGCCTTCAAGTTCCCCTCCTGCTGCAACAATTCAGGAGGCTGCACAGCTGCAGCAGATGAAACAAAGAGCAGAAATCAGTATTTCCCCAGCGGTTCATGCTGATGTTCAAAGCTTCCTTGTATGATAACGCTGGCTTGAATTGCCTGTCGGTGTCTGCCAACTGGATATGCAGATCAAGACTTTCCCAAGTGGGATCTCCTAAAAACTTCCTTCTCCTGAAGGAAGGAGTCTGGGTTTTGTTTTGGAAAGCCTTGATTCTTCTAGGTCCCATTAGCCCAGTGAACCATGACTTTGATCTCTATAGGACACTCAGCTGGCCACAAATTGTTCATGTTTTCATAGCCCTTGCTTCCCAAAAGCAGCACAAGGTTTGCCTTTGCAGAGCCACGTGTGCCCCCTTCTTTAGGGGTGGTGGGAGGCACCGTGGGCTGCAGCTCCCTTTCCCTGGCTCCATGGAGCCTGGTTTTCCCAGGCTGCTGCTGTACCCTGCAAGGGACCCCATCTGCAGTCACAGAGAGGGAACACCTGCCCCTTGCCAGGCAATAGGATATCAAGGACCAGGACACACCTGGTTTGTCCCTGATGCGTGTGGCCATAACAGCTCACCTCGACAGGGGTTTCTCACTGCAAATGGCATTTTTGCAGGAGAGCAATAGGGGAAGTTGTCCAGAATTCTGCTTTCAAACCAACACAGAAGCAGGGTTGTCTGCAGAGAAGGTGGGAGTGATGCTGCCTCTGCCACCCAGCCAGACACAGCTGGGGACTGTTTACAGGCCAAAAATCCTGTGTCTGCCTGTGGGGATCAGGGAGGGAGAAAAGGTCGTCCAAGGACTGGGGGCCTAGCTTTGCAGCCAGAACAGACTTTTCCATAGGCATAAAGCAGAGCTGTGTGATCACCTGTGTCAGCTATACATGACTATTTATCATTAACCCAAGGTTATTGAAAGCATTGGTTTGAGCTACCTGCACCTGCTGCTTCCCAAGGGTTCACACAGACATCAATTATGCAACAAAAGGCTTTAATAAAGGCAAGCAGTACAGCTGCTGCTTTGGGGGGGCTGTGCCCTCGCTGCCTTGGGCTGTGTACCCAGCCAGACATGGGGCCCATCACAGCCACCTCCAGGCAAGTGTAGCCCTGCCCTGGCTCTGCCCACCTCCAGCAGGGTGGAGGTACTGGGATGAGATGGTGCACCCACCCAGAAACATTCACCTCATCAGTTCTTATAGTTGATTCTGTATTTATTTACTATTTACTATTATTTCACCTGGAACACCTTGTGTTTTAGGGGGAGAAGATGTTGAACCAAAAACCTGCTCAGGTTGTTTCCAAAAGAGCTTAGCATGAGATGTTGAAATACAGTTCTATGAATTGTTTTCCTAGCATAAAAGTTACACCCAGAGCTGAGTACTTGATGATGAGGAGGCTCAAAGAAGCTTGCTTAGCTGTGACACAAAAGAAGTTTCTGGGAGGTCAGGACCAGCTCTCAACACCACTGTGTTCCAGCAGTTTCAAGTTTCTTTGCCTCAATTTCCACTTGGATAAAACAGGTAATTTCAAGAAACTGGTGCTTTCTCTGACCTCTGGAATTTAGATAAAATACCTGTCTTTAAGTCTTACTGTTTTCTTCTTATTTTACTCACAAGTTACCTTGTCTCTAGCTGCAAGGCCCCACAATTCTCCAACCTCTTCCCTTAAGGCAGGAAGACACATTGCTCCATTTTGCCTTGATGAGGGCTTCAGGTCAGCAGCAGTGTGATAGGTTTTCCCCCCTCGACTCTGTGAAGAACAGCAAGGAGAACACTGCTTGCAGCGTCCTTGTTGACCTGTGGAAGCTGAGTTTCCATCTACCTTGGCTCTGGAAAGAGGAAACCCCTCAGCCATCATACCAAGCCAAACCAAAACCAAGGACCAGGTCTGACCTTGAGACCCAGTGACCTCAAGTATGGGACCTGTTGAAAACCAAGGTGCTTCTAAGCAACAGCTTCCTCTGCATGTCATCCCTTAGGATGGCTGCATTTCCCTTAGTGCTTCAGATAGTTCAAGGCACCTTCTGGGTGACTAAATAGGAATTCTTTCAAGATTTTGGCCTTACTGGCTTAAGTCCAGGTTGGGGTATTTGCTGCAGTAAGGGCTTATGTTTAGGAAAAATTATTTTTCAATGCTTGACCAAGAAAAAAGTTCTGGCAAGTGCTGCCTTGATTTCAGTGACTAACACAGTGCTATTAGGAGAGAAATCTGCTGTAATGCAATTTCAGCTGAGCTTAGCTTAGGGGTTGGGTCTGTCGGTTTTCCCCCACTGAGCTGGTATAGTATTAGTTCAGTGATTTTTATGGCCTGGAAACTACAGTTTGTCAGAGAATAGACAGATCTTGTCTGTTTTAACCTGGGACAGATTGTGGCAAGATAACACCCAAGTCTATGTTAGGCTGAGGTGTCCTGCAGGGGCAGCTGAGGCAGCAGTGGGCAGGATGCTGGTGCAGCCCAGGCTGCATCCTCCAGCTGCGACCTCCACTGCAGCTTAAGTGCCCTGGGTTACAGTGAACCACAGGGATAAAACCTCCCCAGTGGTGGACTTCCTTAAATACAGGTGTGCTGAGTCCTAAGGAAACATGTGGAACAGGGATTAAAATGGATCCCGTGTCCTAAATCCGCTCCCGTCTGGAGCTGAAGGAGGAGCAGGCGCAAGCCTTGCCACAGTGGCTGCTGCAGAAGAGGGGAGGAGAGGCCTGTCCTTCACAAGGCTTGGAGCTCATCTTTTCCTCCTAGTTAGGATCAGCTGGGTCTGGCTTTTAACAGCAGGGTGCCTGCCTAAATCATTGGCTGGTAAATTACATTTTTCTGTCTAGAATGAGGTAAATGTGTATTTTATCTAGGTAATTAATCTGAGAGATAGAGCTAACATGATTATTGTGTTTTCTTTTCCCTTGCTCCTGTCAATATGACCATGTGGCATTTGTATCTCAGAGCCTTTATTAAACTGGTTTATTTATAAGCAATCAAACAAGGAAAATTATAAGGACAAGGATGATTTTGTTCAGACTGCCACCTTTATCTAGCACTAACAAGCTAGGAAATGACACTGCCTTTTATTGTCTTCCTATCTCTGTAAATTTGCTTTCATTTTTAAAAAAATAAAACTCTTAAATAAGCAAAGAGGAACAGGCTTGGAAAATTCTGTGGACTCCAAGGTGCTTCTCTGGTTTTCCTCTGCAGGAACAAACACCACCCGTTCCCCTTTTCCCACGCACTGAACCTGTTTATTAATGTGTCAGGAAGCATGACTCAATCTGTAACTTTGTCAAGACACAGGCAGGAAGTTCAGGTGCTTGCATTACCAACTGCTACTGTTTGATAAATCTTTCCCCCACAGATTTTGATAGTTTGGTGCCTTACCACAGGCTGCTTCTTTGAAAATAGTGACTAGTAAGATGGTCAAAGTTATCTTGCCATTAGAGCCTCTTTGGGAGGGCACTGAGTTTTCTGTGAGGAAAACGCTGTATGTTTCTGGAGGCCTGAAGAAAAGGAGAGTGTCTCACACATGCAGCTCTAGCAAAACTCATCCATAGGTACCCATCCATAGGTACCATTTATTCTGTATTTTGTGTCTCCAGTGACCATGCAACACGACCCTCCCATGTCCCCTTCAGTGAGAGCAGGCCAAGGTATAATCTGCAATGGGATGCTGGGTCACTGTTTGGTCCTGCTGATGGACAACGCTGGGGTCAGATGCAGGGACCCAGCGTAGGGGCAGCCTGGCTGGACCCTTCCTGCACCCCACTTTTCATGTGCAAACTGCCTGAGCTCCAGTGCAGCTGCAGTACTGGGACCTGGCCACCCACATAATCCAGTCTCATGGGGTTTTTATAGTGGTTTTTTCCTTGGAATTTTTATGGTTTTCCAAAGGCTAAAGGCCAGGCACAGATACCAGGTGCCTTGTGGCCAAGAGCCATTTGCACCACTGCAGCAAGCACTGCAATCCAGCAGGGAGACTGGGAAAAGTGTTTTCTTCCAAGTTTCAAAAGCTTAAGGGTTTGCTCAGCACATTTTTTAATTTTCCACACAGGTTTAAGTAACAACTGAAATTACTGTTTAGTGTGGGACTTGAGATGTTTTGGAAATGACCACTCTGGCTACTCAAAGGCTTTCAATTTCATGGTGAGGTTAACTAATTCTGTATTTTAATTTCTGTAGGAGAGAAAGAAAATGATAGTATAGGACAGAGCTGGCTGCTTGCCCAGGGTGAGTTAAGTGACCTGGCTCAGCATGGACAGGAGAGCTGGCTGGTCATCTTTGCTTCTTTTAAATCTTTGCTTCTTTGCAGCTTTTAAAGATAATAAAATGCAATAAAGTAAAATTGTAACATATAATAATCTTGTAAATCACAGCTTTTACAGGGCCTCCTTTTGATCTTCTGTTTCACATATGAACATCTTATACAGATATATGCTGATATGAACAAGATCAACCTCAACAAAAGGAGTGTTATTCTCCTTCACCATCCCAAAGATGGTTCTATGTTACAGTCATTTTGTAAAGCTAATAAAACCAGCACACTTTTATTTACCAGTGCTGCATTAAAACAAGGCAGGATAACATAGCTGTTCAGATTTCCTTCTTACAGTGCATACTACAGATATCTTGCTTATATGTCTGCTGTCCTCTTAGGAGGAAATTACATTTTTATATCAAATGCAAAGAAAGAATAACTCCTTTCTGAAATGTCAATGGTTTTTTTATTAAAACTATTCCCCTGAAGGGCTGAAAACACCAATATGGTGAAATCACATTACTGGAGAAAGTGGGACTGTCAGAAATTAATTCCTCTGTTCATCCAGCCTCTGGTCATTGTTGACATAGAGCTGAGCAAGACAGACAAACTCAGAAGTCAAATCATCCCTGAAAAAATAACAGCAATAGGGAATTAAATAAGTTAAGGAATTACTTAGTGCACAGGAGAGAATCATAGAATGTGTTGAAGTTTCTTCACATCCTGTGTTTTTCAGTCCAGAGGAGTGGAAGAAAGAAGTTTAGAAGAATCAGGCCAGAAAACCAGCTGTATCTTGGGCTGCATCCAAAGCAGCATGGCCAGCAGGGGTAGGGAGAGGATGCTGTCCCTCTACTTTGCTCTGGTGAGAACCCTCCTGCACCACTGTGTCCCCAGCACAGGAAAGGCATGGACCTGCTGGAGCGAGTCCAGAGGAGGGCATAGGGATGATCAGAGAGGTGGAACACCTCTCCTGTGCACAAAGATTGAGAGAGTTAGAGTTGTTCAGCCTGGAGAAGAAAAGGCTCCAGGGAGACCTTGTTGCAGCCTTTCAGTAACTGAAGGGGGCTTATAAGAAAGATGGGGACAGACTTTTTGTAGGGCCTGTTGCAACAGGACAAAGGGGAATGTGTTTAAACTAAAAGAAGTTAGATTTAAGATTTAGATATAAGGAAGGGTTTTTTTTGTTGTTTTTTTTTTATAATGAGGGTAGTGAAGCACTGCACAAGTTGTCCAGGGAGCTGGTAGATGCTCCAACCCTGGAATATTCAAGCTCAGGTTAGATGGAACTCTGAGCAGTCTGCTATGGCTAAAGACGTCTGTGCTCATTGCAACTAAGTTGAACTAAATGGCCTTTAAAGGTCCCCTCCAACCCAAACTATTCTATGATTTTGTGATTCTGCTCAGGTTCAGTGGGGTGTGCCTGTCTGACCCACATTACCCACCCAGGAAGGGTGGTGTGCCTGGTTGCAATCCTAGTGTGACCTGTTCCTCTGCTTGAGGAAGGCACAGGTCAGTGCTGTTGGAGCCAGCAGGCCTGAGCAATAGGCTTTGAAGAGGAAGAATAATCTAGAGACCAAGGTTCAGCCACATGCTCTGGACCTGGGAAGGCTGAGTCCATCCCTGGTTAAACCTGTCTCTCGCCTTTGTATCAGCACACTGTAGGCATTTAAGGATATAGACTGTCACTTAAATCTGTTTAAACAGGCTTTATTCCAAATTTATTCCTTCATGAAAGCAAACAGGGAACATCTACCAGTCATGATTTTCATCATGTCCCTTTCCTTGAAAATTACCTGTCATCTGTATTGCAGAACCTGAGATTAAACAGTATGAATGGGGCAGAGTGGATATTACTTTATGCTTTTAATAGTCACCTTCATGCAGAATTTCCCAGTAAAAGATATTTTTGCCTGACCTCTTGATTAGCAAGAAATTATTTTACACATCCAAAGAGATCAGGCTTTCTTGTGTGCTCTCTTTGAGGGATGAGACAGTGGCAGCTGGTATTCTGGAGCACTACTTTCCATAGAAGCTGACTTCTACTGTTCTTCTGAAGGACTGTCAAGCACATGTTATTGCTGATTGCCACTTTCTATTCTGGTTTCAAATTAAGTCAAAAGTGCTCCATTTAATGCTGGCAGGTGGTTTGTCCTGAATAGGCATGGCTTGCCCAAGCCAGTGTAGAGAACATACATGAATTTTTCAAGTTACTGCTCCAACACACATTTAATTGTCCCACCTAATCCTGAACCTTGAATCCTTTAGCCCCAACCATCACACTCCTTAGCCTGAATCCTGCCTCTCCTAACCACTGGTGGCATAAGCAGCTAGACACTCCTCTTTTCATCCACATAAATGAAAAGGAAGGGAGTTATTCAGCTGATACCAGCCACTCACCCTCTTTGATAGCTGATCTTATGATGGACACCAGTTGCAGCGACAGGTGAAGAGAGGGGCACATCCATGAGAGGAGGATTGCATGGGCTTCCCAGCAGTGGCTCTGACAAACAGCAGTCACCTGCCCACGATCTGCTGCAGAATTTGCCACCCATGTGCTCATACTGTTTGGATGACTCATGGCCTTTCCCCCCTGGCAGCCCTGAAAACATGGGAAAGCAGGGAGCCAAACTCCCACCCACTAAGGGGAGTGTCCCTGCCTTCTGTGGGGCTCTGAGCACCCACAGCTCCCTGTGCCCAAAGTTTCAGCGTTGTGCCCACGCAGTGAAGCAGCCATGCCTTGGGATGGAGCTGCAGCATGGTGTCCAACAGCCAGGTCCTGCAGGAGGAGTTCCACATTTCTCAGGGGCCTTCTGGTTTTGCAAGGGCATGAGGGAGAGCTGTGGGACTGACGTGGGTACATGGAAATCTCAAGGGGACACTGTCTTTTACAAAGCTGCCTGTGTCTGGATTGAAAATCTACATAACATGGACACTTGCCAGTCTGGGTATGTTTTGGAACCAGTTGTGAGGGCAGCTTCCCTCTGTGAGCTACTCTTCTCTTTCATGTCTGGCCTGAAGCTGGGAGAAGGCCAAGTCTTTAAGTCCTAACTAGAGTGATTCCTTCTTTGTTGTCATCGAGCCTACTGGTTTGTTGAAAAGGTGGAGCAGTGGGTGGTGAGCTGTGGCTGTAGTAGCTTAAGTCAAATGGTCACCTGTCCACATGGCATCACAGCTATGGCTTGGCACCAGCAGTCTGCCACTTTACCACTGCACCAGCTCTGGACAAACTGTGGGCTCCAGGGCCAAGGCATCCATTCAGGCTGACAGTCTTCTTTTTCCTCCACCCCAAAGCCAACAGACAGGAAAACCAAAGAAAGAACTCTGAACCTCAGAGCAGGAGTCTGTGCCCTTGCTCTGCACTCCCATGCTTACACCATTGTCCCTTTGTAAGTCAGAGGACAGCTGGCCCAGCCACAGGTGGCACATTCAGGGCAAGTGGATGTGCAGAGCTGGAGAGCCCCAGACTGCCTGCCACCCACTGCTCCCTGCCAGGCTCCTGCCTCCCACGCTGCCTGCAAGGCAGCTGCAGCCATGGAGCCTCTTGGCAGGCTCCCACAGGGCTGCATCATTCACCACCCAGCAGGAGCAGCCTGCCTGCTCTGGGCACAGCAATTGGGACTGGCTGCCCTGCAGCCTCCCTGCAAAGGGTGCAGCACATCACCACCAGCAGGAGTGGCCAGGGCTCTGCTCCTGCCCCAGTTTGCCATGCCCCGGTGTCAGCAATCTCCATGCTGTCCCAGCCCTCACAGCACATATCCCATTAAGTACTTGCTTGTGGCAGACCTCAGGGAACTGTTCTACCGTGCCAGATTGGAGGAGGCAGAGGGGTGTGGGTGAAGGGTACAGCCATCAGGCTGTGCTCTCAGGGGACCCTAAAGTAATGCATTGCACTGTATAGCTGGTGACCCACTTCTGACCTTAAGAAGTCAGACCTGGCATGCTAAAGCAAAGAATAAAACTTGCTGCCTTAAGCATGAGCTCATTAGTAACTCACTGAGAGTTGCTCAGCCACATCCAGAGCAGAGGGCAGTGACCCTGCCATGGCTTTGAAGAGACCTGTGTGATTGGCAGCTTGTCTGAAACTCTCAGATTTCCCACATTAACCAATACTCCAGGTCTGCCATGCTTCAGGTCTGATCCTCACCCAGCAAAGTCACCTCACCAAATTAACACAGCTGCAGGGGTGGATAAAAACATGGACCTTGACATGCCTGCATTGCACAAGAGTTCAGTCAGGCCTTGGGAATCACACTCTGGCTAATGTGCCAGAATTACCCCTAGGTCAGAGGTCTGAATGTGAATGAGCAGTTGTGACTGTGACTTAACTCTTCCCAGAGTATTTTAAGCTGTTTTAAACAACTTTTCGCTTCTTAGCTGCTGGAGCTCTCATAGGAAAAGCACTCTAACAATAACTCCAACTCCACAGGAATGTGTCTAAGATAAATGCTGGGAGGCTCACTGCTTGTGTTTTAGGGAAAATAGATAATTTTCTAATTCGTGGAGTCCATCTAAAATGAACAAGTATCAGCATTACTGCATCATGGAGGTTCCTGCTCATCTTCTCTGGACTGGTGGCTGATGGTCTCCACTTAACATCAGGCATCACAAGTCCTGGCCACAACATCTTCAAATGGAGGCAACCAGAATTTAGGCTGATTTTTAAAAAAAGTGGTCTAAGCTGTATTAACCTCTCTGCACCAGGTTCCTTACCTGTTGAAAAGGAATGTGGTACCAACATGATGATGTGGTGCTCTTGCGTTTGAATAATATAATGATTCAGAAAGTTCAGAAAAATGGCTTTTTTAATTTTGGGTTGTTTCTGTTGGGGGAGGAACTGAGGATGGAATTTGGCATTTCTCTGGCATATCCCATTGGTTTGCCAGAATACCTAGTGCCCTTCTTCCCACAGCACCCTACAGTGAGTCCAAACCACAGGATAGCTCCCAATCCCCTTCTAACAAGTTCTCTGGCCAGGAGCTCCCTTTCCAGTTTGATCCTCTAAAGATTTCCTGCTTGACCCTGCTTTCCATCCGCAAGAACCAAAGCTCCTTTGTGCCTCGAGCTCTGGGGTTTGCTCCTTAATGCTTCTGGAGGGGGAGGTGGAATGGGTTAGCACATGTTCCCAGAGATGAGAGCTGAGAAATTGTCTCAGTTACAGCATTTTAGGTGTTGTCAGCAGCTACTGCACTGCTGAAACTACCCAGCAGTGTTCAGCATGCAGTCTGTCCTTCTGAACCCTTTAGCAAAGTCAGAGGCTGCTGCATTTCTTATATCTGGATGAGGATGTAAAAGAGGGATGTGAGCTTTAAGGATCTCTTGAATCCCATAGACCTGCTAAAACTGTTTAATACTACTAATAAATTAATTTATTATTCATATTAATTAATATGAATAATAAATGAATTTATTTAATATTTTACAATATTATTGTCAATGTATACATACATCCAGCTAATGCCACCACCAGTATGGACTTTATTTCTGCCCTTCTTGTATATATAATTTCATGTCCAAATACATCATTTATCTGCTGTGCCAGGAAGAAGCTTATTCTGATGCTTTTTTTCCTACTGTGTTAGTAATTTGATTTTGGAGTCCTGTGACCAAAACCCCTCAAAACTTCTGCATTTACAGGAACTATGTCTCATTTCCAAGGAAGTGCTAAGCCCATCTTGAAAGCTATGAACCTTTTTTTTTTGAGAATCTCTTAAATTCCTTTTTCACTTGAATTCCCACGTTCCTTGGACTGGGTTTGAACCCATCTGTCTGGATCATCTGACTGCAGCACACACACATATACCAAATGCTGGTGAGATTAATGCTAAAATGTACTTACCTCAATGGATGAGATATCCAAGCATTGACTGGAGGCATGAGTGGATGTCACTGTTAATTCATGCACCTCATTACCCTACTCAATCAGAGTGCTCTCATTCCACTGGGGAATGTTGCTGTAATTAAGATCCTGGAGCTTTTTGAGAAAAAGGAGTAGAGACAAAATAAATTAAAGGAGAGCTGCTCTCACCTTCTGTAAAAGCAGTAGTTGCATTTGAATTTTCTTCCAAGCCAGAAGATTGGTGTTTGACACATGTCACCGGTTGCTTGGAAGCAAGTTTTGGATCCAGACCCATGAGTAAGTGCCAACTTCAGGAGGAAACTACAACGTGCAGCAGCTGAGGCCTTGAAGTGATGTCTCAAAGACAGGCTTTCTTGAGCACTGGGATTTCTTTCATTTTCTAAAGTTGCTTTGCCTCCGGTGTGTTATGTTCTGATGCACAGTGAGTATGGGGAAAGGATTCACTTACATTAGGGAAGGAATCTCTGGGCAGGCATTGGGAACATCCATTTACCAGTGCAGAGTGTGCAAAGGGAAGGAAGGTTGGTAACAAGTGAGTGTGCAGACCAGTTTAGAAACCAGACCATCTTGCAGAGGCTTTGTGGTTGAAGCAGGGAGACTGCAGATGCAAGCTGAATTGCGTGCCTCCAGGCCTTCCAGTCTGCAGTAGGCTTTAAATGTGGGAAGTGCATCTGAACCAGCAGAAATTGGCAGAGGTAAAATTGATAATGAATGCCCTGTATCCTCTCACTGAAATCCTTCCCTATCCCACACCACCTGGCTTATTTGAGTTTCTTCCTGGTGTCCCAAACTGCCCCAGTTTTTAACCTGGATATAGGTTAAGTAAGCAAAATATTGAAATACTCAACCCGTTAGTCAGAAGAGGAAAAGGCACTTTGCATCTTCTTCCTCCTAAGCCCTGTCCTACAACCTTTGTTCATTTACTTGATATTGTATTAACGATCAATTAGATAAACCCTAAGCTGGATTTCTCAGTAATCAGTGTTTGCATGGGACAGTGGGCAGCTGGAGATGGAGATGAGGAGGGAAAAAGCTGTTTTTTCTTCCCTATCAACACGAGATGTTCAGCATTAAGGAACAGATACTGAGATCTGGCCAGGCAGGGCTGGTATAAGGGTCACACCTCGGCAGGGTCGTCACACACTCTGTAGCACGGGCCTGTAACTGATAATCCCTGACACTATTACAGGCAGTGCCATTATGACTGTCAACTTTAATTAAGCACACTCCCATTTGCTGTTTCCTTCTAAACATCACTCCAGGGCCACAGCTAACTCAGTGTGCAGCCAAGCTTCACCAGGAGGAGTTTTGCCTTGTTTGCCTTGCTTCCATCAGCCACTGGTGGGGCCATCCACAGGTGAGCCTGTGCCCGAGGGAGCTCTGGAGGCCACGGATCATCCCCTTCCTGCCCTTCTCCAAACTCTCAGCTGCCGACTGTTCTGCTCTAGGGCTCTCAGCTCTCACAGAGGCTCAGAAGCAGAGACCCCTCCTCCAGGCAGGGAGAAGCCATGCAAAGGGGTGCTGGGTCACCACAAAGCCCCTTCATATAAAACCTTCAACAAATTCCTCAGCATTTGGCGGCTTTCAGCCTTGGCCTTCAGTTTATTCTGCAAACATGAATAAGCATTAGGGCACCTCTGTTCTGCAAGGACACTGAGCACTGATAAAGCCCTGTCTTTTTATTTATTATGAAGGACTGACTCCTACTACATTAAAAATTCAGATATTAAACTGTATTAAATGGACATGTAGGGGATATATGTCTGTAAATCAAGACATCCATTTATTCATAGGCTCAATAGGCTCTTAGATACATGTAAAAATAAAGGGAAATTAAGTTACTCATCCAGTCTCATACAGTAAATTGGTAGCTGAGTCAGGAGGGGTGCTTAGGAGAGGTTATTATTTGCTGTTGGTTACATGGGGAAGCTTAGACCCTCTGTCCAAGAGTCAGTTTATATTTGCAAATTACAACTGCCTTTTCTGAGGTGTCATTTGTTTAACACTTTGAGAATTCCACTGTCAGTTGCTGAGAAAAAACTATTATGGCTTCTTTTCTATTCTTCCACGCAGTTCTATTTTAAATTTATCAAATTACTTGTCCTGCTCTTCTTGGCATGTCAGCCTCACTGATTTTTCCTAAGTGAGTTTGGTCCTGCTCAAATGGGCACCAAGCCCCTGTCACATTAAGAGCACAGCTGGAAGGACATCCAGGGGTGCAGAGTCTGGACCCTCTGGGCACCTTCTCCCCTCACCTCTCACTGCAAGGAGCAGGAGCCAAGTCAGAGCTGCTCCCCCAGCACGAGGTGCACCTGGGACACTTCACCTCTCCAGCCCTGTCAAAGTTCAGATGTGCTGGACTGCCCAGAGAAAAACCCTGTGTGTGTTTTGTGTGCATCTGGCTCATACTCTCAGCATGGGTTAACAGGTGTTGTCTGATCTTCCAAACCATCAAGGAGTCAAACAGACAACACTACTTAAAAATTTACCTTCCCACATTTCAAAGACTGGCCACTGCCCTTCCCTATCCAGAGTGTGACTTGTTTCCATTTGTGCCACAAAGCTCCTCTATCTCTGACTCAATCCAAAGTCATGCTAGGAAATTTGCCCTCAGTGTTGATCTAAAAAGCTGTTTTCTAGAGCAACATGCTCTGATTTGAAGATTGCTAGCCATTAGTGGCTGCATTATCCCTTAGCCAGCTCTTCCTAAACAGCATCCCTGGCAGGATCTTATCTTACTTGAACACTGAAGTGGGTATTTGTGGAAAATACCAAAAGGGCAGCTGAAGGTCATCACTGTCCACTTACTTAATTATGGAGTGACTGCTATAAGGGTGGTAAACAAGTCCATTACAGATGGGCCTAATGGCCTCAACAGAGTTTCACACATCTGTGAGGGGAATGGCAGGGATAACATGGACTTTATGGAAAAACATGAGCTGGACTGACAGTGTAGTCTGCTCTTCGTTGAGATCAGGCCTGGATCAGCCTCTGAAGGACCAAGTACTGTGTATGTTTAAAAGCTGTTAAACAGTGCATTGACAACATCTCCTTGGCCCTTGGGGTGTTCCAGTCATTCCACCTGCGGAAGCTGGACAACATAATTCAGGGAAAACACTTTGCAGAAAAAACTTTATCCAGAAATACTGAAGCTAGTAACAAAATAGAAGATTCTAGTCTCGAGACTAGAAATTGGCAATTTAATGTCCTGTCCCTGGGGGAGCAGAAGCAGGATGATAAGGGGTTTTGTCCCCCAAAGGCATCCCTAAGAGAGGAAGGTATAGTTGCATCCCATAATTTTGAGGTTCCCCTTGCTTAGCCCACTTTTTTTAATGCTGCTCATATTTTGCCAACAGAGTGGCTACAGATTGGTGCATCTGAATGTAGGAAACCTCCTTCTGTTCCCTCAGCCATGAGGCAAGGACTGGGGTACAAACTCTTCCTTTTTGGGAGCTTGTGCAGATTGCCCTGTTGTGTAAAAGTGCAAGGGCCTAAGTACTGTTGTATTACACCACTGATGTACCAGAAGTTCTTCCATTTAATAAAACCCCCCAGAGACACAGAGGCTTTAGAGAAGTTAGAAAGGACAAATTCAGAATAATAAATTTAAAATATGACCTGAATCTCTCACTGCACATCATGTGTAGCAAGAGCTCATTTTGTGTTGCTCAAAAAAGATAGTTACCTGCAGTGCAGGGATCAGCACAGCACCTTAATCTTGAAGATTAAGGAGCGGTTTGTTTTATAGTTCTGTATTTGTAGTTGTTATATTGTGGCTTGGGTGAAGCATCCAGGCAACAAGCCAGTCTCCATGATTAGCAATATAATAACAGGCTAAACAAATCCTTCACACACATGGATCTAATGAGGCTGGTGCTAGGGAAAATGAGTATTAAAAAGTTAATTAGGATATACTTTTTTAAACACATTATTCCTCAGTGTTGCTGGTGTATCACCTGCAACACCCAGCATGGTCCAGGAAAGGCTGTAGCCAGTTATAGATACAGAACATCTGCTGAAGAACAAAGTGTGAGTGTCCTCCTTGGAGCAGTCACACTGCACCAGAGGAGGTGAGAGGCAAAGGCAGCAGCCCTGGCTATATCCTCACATGCAGCACATCTTGCATAAGAGCGTGGAGGTCAATGCAGTCTTTCACAGGAGCCCAGGGTAGCTCTGGTCATTCAAACTTCTCAGGGTCAAACAAGTTCAATTGTAGGTAGCCCTGTTTTAACTCTTCCACATGGAGAAACACAATTTGTCTCCCAGGGTATGATTCTAGTACTGGACCACCTCTAACCATAACACCTCCACCTGCATGTTTGCCAGGAGACACAAGTACTGCCAGGCACCAGCTTGTCTGAAACATCAGCAGATGTTTCCTCTCCTCTCTCTTGTCACGTGGGGAGGAGCTGCACAGCAACACTCTGCAAAACCACTGTTGTGATAGGCTTTGGTTATGCTACATAATGTTTGATCAGACATGGGTTGGGATAAGTGCATCAACTAGTCACTCATCAGGGGGATTTTTGCCTTAGTTCCTCCAAATCATTTTGCATGTTTGCTTGGCTCTTATGTGTATGGTGAATTTGAAAGTCCTTGTTGAGCAAACATGCCCTAATAGCATCTGTACAAAATGCAATAGGTGGATTAAATCAAGTTACTTTGCTTTTGCAAACTAGTAAAGTTCTTTGCTCTCCCCAATTAATTTCACAGGTACTCATAAAGCAAAAGATTTAATTAGACAGTCCTTTATGTTAGTTGATATTTTCTGTATATGCAATGAAAAAATAATGAGGGTGGATGTACTGAAAAGATCCTGCCCTGAGTACTTTATTAGAAGCAAAGCAAAAGTGAAGCTACTAGGCTATATTTATTACTGTTGTAATAAATGAATGAGTCTATAACAACTGTGCACCTGAGCCATGGAGCCTCCAAGCTCTTAATGTTTAAACTTTGCTACAAAGGGATGGGTTGGGATGCAAGTTTCAGCAGCTGTTTCTGCATTTATTTGGATGATTTCGTATGAAAAAAAAACTTTTGGTGCAGTTCTTACATGTCTGCTTCAGAAAGGTTGCTGACACACCTGCCCAGCTCTCTGCTTTTTCCCCAAGAAGTGCATCCCAATCTGTGACCAGAGGCACAAGCTCTTGATTAGAGAATTCATGCAGGTTTTCTAATGAGAAGCAGTGTTAGTCTTAGCTGGACTGTTTTAAACCAGAGAGACTTTTCTCAGATCTTTAGCTATGAATGCTAAGGAAAGTTAGAAACCCATGTCAAATGTGAATTTTGTGAATTCTCTACTCAGTGGCTTTAAAATCCTGGTGAAAAAGCCTGGAGATACCGTGTGCCCAGAGCTGACAGCTGCCTGTCCACACCTGCTTCTCGCCCAGGGGAACTGCTGGTGTGCCTCTGCCCAGAAACCACAGCAGCTCTCACAGGGACCCTGTGATGTGGATGTGCTCAGGAGCCAAGCTGTGGGGCCCAGGGGAGGGCAGGTTTGTTGTACTCACCTGCTTAATTTGTTCTTGCTACCCCCACAAACATGCCTTGCTTCCCCAGTAAGGCAGATGAAGCCTGAAGAAGTGTTAGAAGCCATACAGGGAGGTGAGAGCCTCCTCGTGATCAGAAACAAAGTTCCCAGAGGGTGGTGTGAACCAGCAGTCTGCAGCTGATTCACAGATCAGCCTCAGGTCTTGGGTTCCTGGTCATATGATCAGATAAAATAAGTTTCCTTTTTGCCAGTCACCTGGTGACTCTGAGGCATTTTAGGACCTGGAGGAATGATTTGTGTGAGCAGTGCTTCTTCCCACAGTAAAATTCCCTGGGCATCTGTTCACCTATACCTGCCACTGTGTGTCAAAGAGCAGCAGACCCCTCTATCTCATCTCCTTGTTCTTTAATCTTAAATCCAGGTCCTGTCCCCTTCCCAATATAAATGGCATACATGGAGTCTTTCTCTCCCTGCAGGAGCTTCTTAAAATTTATGCAGCAGCCCCATTCCTATTCATATCCACTCCACCTCCCAGGTTCCAGGTTGCTGGTGGTGCTCTGCAGAGCCCATTTCTGACAAACCAGTACTATAAATGCCAGGTGTGGACCTGGCACAAAGACAGCTCAAGCCACCTCTTCTTGTCTCCTTCCTCTCCACCCTACCAACCACTTCCATGCCATCAGTTCTCATGGTGCCTCAAAAGATTTTTGGACTCAGATTATCTCATGGTTTTGATCCTCCACATTTTACCCATATATACACACATCCATATATTTGCTTTTCCTCCCCTTTAATTCTACCATGCAGTAGAGCAAAACAAATAAAAGTGTGAAATCAACTTAACCTGTGTCAAGTAACCTCTGTGGTAGTATTCCTGTCAAGAAATGTAACTCATCATCAAACCATCTGGTGCTATACTGGCACTATATGCATGGAGAAAAGCTTATTTTTTGTCATGGAGGTGGCTTCTGTGTGACTCCACAGTGCTTGAGTTCCTTCTCCTGATTTAGGCCACTGAGACTGACACCTTTTCCTGAAGTGGTAAAATCCAAATGCAGCACTCTCAGGAACCTGGTTGAGAAGATCATGCCCAGTCTCTGTGGCATAGTTTGAAGCACCCACAGTCACAGTTCACAAGATGAGAAAGGCCAAGCTCACTTCTCCCATCCAGGTGCCCTAAAAAGCAGACAAAGAGTACATGCTCCCTTGCACTCATTCATTCAGGCTCCAGTTGCACTGGACAGCTCAGGCAAAAGTGAGGCTGGGGTATCCATGGTCCCTGTGGCCAGGAGACTCTCAGGGGGATGGGAGTTATGGCTTTGAAATCTATCAAACTGAGAAAAGCATTAAACCTTAAAATACTGCTTTCTATTTTTGGGAGGGGAAGGTGGGGATATGCTCTAAATATTGTCATGGCAGGAGAGAGGCACTGTGCTACAACTACCTCACTGGCTCCAGTTTATAACATGAAATTGTGATTCTTGCTCATTTCCTTCCACAAGCACCTTCCTTGAGGAGAGGTTGCAGGGTCGGAGGCTCAGGCAGGTGGAGGGTTCTCCTTGTCTTGGGTCAGGTACCCAAGCTGACTCAGGGATGAGTCTCTCCATAGAGCTTCACATGCCCCACTGAGACACCTAAACCCCACCCCACACTTTACATGAGGAGACCACCTTTATCTTCTGGGTTTCATTCTGGGGCCAGTGTGTAACACAGAACACCAAGTTATGCACCTTGCCTAAAACATGTCTGCATATAGCTCTGAGCCCACAGACAGAGATGTGAGGTGCATGAGTAGGGGTAGATCCTTTGACTGTTTTGGGTTTTCCTGAATCATTGGTGTTAATAAAATAATGGGATACCTATTGCATGGCTTTAACATCACACCTTTCTCAAGTCCTGAGAGGGAATCTGAGTAAGTCATAGGGAAAGGGTTAAAGGCACTACAGTCTACAAAACTGTATTCTGGAGAGGTGATCCCCAGCAGAAACTGAGACATCCACTGTCATTTTCTGCTTCAAACTTCCTAAAAACCTTTATCATAGCCAGATGTTAAAGACAACAACAAGAGAATTGGAGCCATGGAATGAAATAAGGAAAGAAGAGCTTAAAGAACATTTGGATTAGTGAGATGTGTTCCAGCTTGCATAACCAGACAAAATCCATCTGTGAGAGCTTAAGGACCATCCGAAGCCATTTCCAAGCTATTAACAATTGCTTTGGAGTAGCTGGGGAATAAGAGAAGAATAACAAGGGAACACTTAGTACCTGCATTGCAGGGAAAATCAAGGAATTTAAATATACCTCACTTTAATTCTTGGAAAGATTGCCAGAACCTATTATGAAATCCTCAATTTATAATCAGGTACAGATTAGTCAGTTGATATGAAACACATTACAGGGATTTGTCAAGAATAAACTGTGCCAATTTTTTTTTATTTTTTCCTCTCTGGTCTAGTGGCAAAGGGAAACAGACTTAATTCTAGGAGTTTGGACCCTTTCCTGGTGGATATGTTCAGGTGCGCACCAGGGAAACACAGTCTAGGCTTGACTGGGAGAACTGAATCCACCTACATGATAAATTGGAAGAGTAAAAAGTGGTTCAAAGCCTTGCAAGACCAAGGGATGTGTGTTCAGCCTATGTCTGACCACTGTGTGGAAGAATGGATGTTGGGGGAGGGAATGCAGCTAAGAGATGTCTGAATAAAGCCAAGCTGCTCGAGCTTGAAAGACACTGGAAGGCAGGCTTAAGGTTCAAAATGATTGTGATGACTAGGAGAAGTGCTCTGAAATCCTCAAGATGAAACTGGGTAAGTAGAAAAGCAAAGTGCTGCAAGCAGAAAAGGGAAATCAATGCACAGCTACAATGACGTCCATAAAGAAAATTCAAGGGAAATAGTAGCAAAAACCTGGGGAATGAAGGGATGCTGTGCAGCAACTGCAAAAAAATCCCCAAACCAACAAACCAAATAAAAAAAAAAAACAAGTCAAGAAATGGGTTTAAACTACTTGTGAAAACCCTTGATTTGGAAATTAAAGACTATCTGTACTAGTGGATAAAAGTCTGAAACAGCTTTCCAATAGACGTGAAAAGGTCAAGAATCCTTACTGGGTTCAAGATGGAGAAGAGCAATTTTTGGCAGGGAATTATCAGAGGTGATTGCAGGAACATGGGCCTGGCCTGGGTGAGCCAGGAGCTTCCTTGCTGATGTCTTTCACTTGCTTCTCTGAAAGACAAAGTGGGGTGATGCTCTTGCAAGGCTGGAACTGGTGTCTTCAGCCTTGGGAACCCCACTTTGTGGAAGAGAGAGGAGATGGAAAATACCCAGGACACAGCACCATGAATGAGAAGTTTGGGAAATACCTGAGTGTGAGGAGAGGCTTGGTTAATTCAGAATAGAGAAGGCTGGGGAGCAGGCTGGGGAGATGTGGTAGCAATCTTACACAGAAGGGCCATGGAGTGTGGCACCTCCATACTCCATGCTGGACAACCTCATCTGAAGAAAAAAGCACAGAAATTAGGAGAAAATTGGAGAGTTTAATTTTCAAAATACAAGGATAGCCAAACATTTAGACAAGTTCCTTTAAGCATAAGACTTCAATGTCCATCAGCCACATGGCTATCTAGGCTGGAAGGTCCCACATTACCTAATCCACTCTGGAGGCCTGGATGATTAATGGTCTGTAAGAGATCCCTCAGCCTGAGACTTCTGGGAATCAGTCTTGTTAAAATCAGAGAGAAGCTGGGTGTTATGCACCTGAAACCATGACAGTGTCAAGACAAGACATCTCAGTGAACTTAGAGTGAATCTTCCACCTTCCTCTGATCCTCACAGCTGTACCAGGTGGTATTTTCTCAAAATTTTTTCACACACCAGAGGTGCATAGGCAGTAAAAAGTCCAATAGCTCTCGGTGTCTGGTGGCAATAACATGGTACTGCTTTCACCATTTTCTTTCAGACAGAGATTGAAGAATTATTATATTAGAAATAATTTTCAGAGACATATTAACCTTAGTCCTGCCCAGTACCCCAGGGTGTCTTTTTAGTTTTCAGTCCTGAAACAAATTCTTTTGGAAGGGTAATAATTGGCAGTGAAATGAGAGGGAAAAAAGGTGGTGGGTGTGAGGAAGAGGGCACAGCAGGTGTGCCTGTGGCCAGAGTGCTCTGCCATTGTCCTCAACAGATTCCCAAATGAAGGCTAATGCCTGGAAGGAGAACGAGGTAGCCAGGATTTAATAGTAAATGACAGTCAAGAGAAAACAATTATTTTATAGTTTGCAAGACTGAAACCACAGTGGATGTTAACACCAGGCTTCAGAGGGTAATGATCTCTGTTCACTGTCCTAATAAATAATTTTCCTCATTTAGCCTGCCCTGTGAAACAGCTCTCACTTGTTGGATTCCTTAAATGTGCTGATGAATGTTCTCCCAGCTTAATGACTGCCCTTACTGCTCCCTTAACCAGTTGTTCATTACTGCCTGCTTTTTCCCCCCTCCAGGAGGCTGTTTATCCAACAACCAGGGCACTGCTGCTGGAGCATTTCTAAAAAGATTATTCTGCTAATTATTCAGGTCATTAAATGAAAGGTGAAGCAGGCATCAGCTCTCAGCTTTGAGCTCCCCAATAATACAAGAATGTTCCTCTTACATAAAAACACGTATTTTTTAATTCTGCAGCGCTTAACCTTTTTGCAGCCTTTGAAGGAAGGTTTGAGCTCCAGCAGATGTTGTTTGTTTGTAAGAAATGGAATTTTTCTCCTTTTTAATCTAAGATACATGTTCAATAATCACTGCACGCTGAAGACATTTCTCCTGCCTTTTTCCACAACAGTTTGTGTCACGAGGGGGAAAAACCAAGAGCAGCTGCCTAGGAAATACCAAACAGGCATCAACATCACCCACAGGCAGACACTTCAACTACCCCCTCAAATACAGGAAGGGTTTACCTGAAAAACATGGATTTTTCTTCTTCTCTCATTACCTCAGGAGTCTGTGGAAAGGGAGGCAGGCTAGAAGTCACCTGTTGGTCAGGTAAAGGGTTTTAGAAAGGATCCTCAACTCTCAGTCATTGCTCACTGCTTCATGGAGAAGGGGGCAAAGTCCCTGCAAGGCAGGACTCCTCTGGAGCTGGTTTGTGTCCTTCACTGTTTTTTGTTTTGCCCACATCTTCAGAGATGCCTCGCAAGCAGTTGCAAAGCTTTGTTAAGGACATGATGAGGCAAGGCTGAAACAAGTCCCCAAAGGAGGTGCATGCAGATGTGACAGAAGGTGAAGCAGCCAGGTTTGCAGGTGATAACTGTGCTGCTTTGAGTAGCTGGTCAAATGTCACACCAGTGGCAGGGGACTTCAGAGGGATCTTACTGAGCTGGTGAGTGGAGAAGAAGGTGGCAGATGAGTTTCAGTGGAGATAAAACAGGTGATGCAGCTAGGGGGAAAAATAACCTGAACCATGACAAGCACCTGAAACCATCAGTGGGAGAGAGCATCTGAGAGGAGAAAACACAAAGGCTGGGACACTTCAATTTAGACAAAACAAGGTTATGGGGGTATGAGTGGTATTCACAAAATCATGAAGGTGAAGGCTAGTGTGAAAGCAGAGCCAATACTCCCCAAATCTCATTTCATGAGATGTCAGGATCTCCAGGTAACCACTGAGAGACTGCATTAAAGCCAGTAAGGGGATTCTCTGAAGCAGGTGTGAGCTCCTGAGCTTGCTGTCATGGGAGCTGGCAGAGGCAGACAGGACCAGAAGAGACAAAAAGGTGCTGAGTAAATCCAGGGACAGAGGGATACAGATATTTATATGGCAAAAAGAGAAGGTAATACTAGGAATGCATGACCTGCCATCCCTAACCCATCAGCTGAAGATATATGCTGGGGGAGAATAAAGGGGCTGCAGAAAGCAGCTGGTTTTCCTAGTAAGTCTAATGCTGCTGTGTTTTTGCAGTTGCTTTTAAATTACCAGGAGAGCATGAGCTTAGCCTTCCTTTGGCACAATCTCTGCAGTCAAGACCTCCACAACTGGGTCAGCAAAACCCAAGCACCAGGGCTGGACCCCATGACAGGAAAATCACATTCCTCAAGACTCCAGTGGTAGGACATTTCTTAGGGAATTCTGTTCTAATTATAAAACTCCCTTCTTTCAGGAAATTGATAAATTTCTGGTCCTTAGGTACAGCATCCTGTGGAAAGTCCAGCTGAAGTAGCTGCAACAGCCTTATGTGAGTGCCCCCCTCAGCACACACAGGCCTGCTTATGATGGGAATCAACACGTGGAGAGTCCTCAGGGAGACATCCTGACAACTGCATGGAGGGAGTGAAGTCTCTTCCAAACAAAGGATTTAACCCTGTAGGTCTTTTGCTTGATACAACTATTATGTAATTACATCCTTTGCCCAATTTACAAAGAAATTCAAAAGCTAAATCCCTTTGGTTTAAAAGCAGTTTGTCCTTTCTCCCTTATTTTGATACATAAATGACTTCAAATATGTATTGCTGGACAAACCCAAATACATAATGCTGACTAAACCTGTGTTTATTTAATAAAGGAAGAAGTAGTTGGTTACAAGAAATGAATTACAGAAGAGACAAGGACTCTTGGTAATAAATGTAGGACTACAGCAGACACAGTGGGCTTTCTGATGCTATGAGCTCTCTTACCAAGGAAATACTGTTTAGACATGCCAAGAGGGAGCTCCATGGAGCCTGGGGAGTGTTTGACTGAGTCTGACAGCTCCTTGAAAGCACTGCCTAGGATTCAGTTTGCAGTGGGGTCATGCAGAGAAAAGCTCCATGCTTTACTTCACCTATGAGACAAGGCTAAGGTGAAAACCAGCAAGTTTTACTCCATCAGAGGCTTCAGTTTAGGACTGAAAACATTACTCCCACAAAAACAACTTCTGAAAACTCCTTTGGGAAGATCCCCAGCAGCCAGGTGTCCCCCAGTGTGTTTCTCAGCTCCTTTAGTGACACAAGTCAGCAGCTGGTGCCCACGGAGGGCTGACTCTCGCAGAGCACCGATGCTGCACAGACCTGAGCAGTGGCAGATGCTGCAGCAGCACTTGGACCACTCACACAGTGACAGAGACTCTGGGGTCACCACCATGTGCTGGGGCTGTCTGAGGGGACTAGAAGAACCCAGGTTTTGTTAACTCTGCTGCTCACAGAACAATTTGTTCACTCAAAATGTGCTGCTGGGAGCAAGTCCCTTCTGGAGAGGCACTGAGGAAAGCACATGACAGTTGTCCTTATCAGCACATCTCTTGCTGGCTGATCTGAGCCTAATGAGACCCAAAGCTCTTTAAATCACTCTGTCTTGTCACTAACTCGATTTCCAGCCTTGCAATTGCTAAATATCCTTTCATGCACATATTTATTTGCTCCACAGTTACTATGAGGCTGACAACCCCAAATGCAGTTTGCCCAGTAGCTGAGCTGCAGCCTTGAAAATTCATCAACGTTTGCAATTAAAGAATGTAAGTTAAAAACCATTCAACATCAATGACAAAAGGTAAAAAGCAAGATATGCCTTCCTAAGGTCTCTCAGTATCTGCAATTCCTTTGTTTGCTAATGGAAGATGAGGGCCAGGATTGTAAACTTTCTGCCTCTGATCTGGGAGAAGGACTTCACCACAGGACCAGGTGTCTCATGACAAAAGCTGGGCCTGCCAGAAGCCACATATCTGGGGAAAGGTAGGATCAACTGCACTTTCCATTTTCTAGCTGTTTCAGCCAATGTTATTGTTTGCAAGAGAGGATTTGGAAAATAACTAGTTGTGTTTAAAAAAGGCCTTGAAGATATATCCAAAGTAAGAAGGCGAGGAACAGCATGCTGAGATGTAGAAGATTTCTATTTAACTCATGTTTCAGTTGTCTCTTAATAACAGCTGTACAGAGGGACATGGACATAGTTTCCAAGCACACAGAAATCCCCTCTGTCCCTTATGCTCCATATAAGTGATAAATGAGATTATACCATGAGCACTAATTCAAACCCACTGCCCCAAGGCTTTTCACCATCGAGTGTCCCCACTTTTTCAGTGCCTTTGTTGCTGCCATTGACATTATTGATCCCTTTGGTAGGGTAGTGGGGAAGGTCGATCCCTCCCTCTGCACAGCAAAACCTCCTCACTCACTTGGAGGGCCTGGTTACAGGGGCATTATGTGCCCCCAGAGTCTCAGACCTGCTTTGGAAGAACCTTTCCACCACTCTGTAAGTCAGGTATGATCCTTGGGCATAGACTGGGATTTACAATGGACAAATGTTCCTTTTCTTCCTTCTGTCTGGTAGGAAGAGGATGCTGACAGTCCCTAGAGACCAACCACCCTGGTTTGGAGACAAATACGGTCTTGTCTCATGGCAACCTCTGCCAACAGCTCCCACTGCCTTTCATTCAGACACCTTTCCCCACACACTGTGGAGCTGCCTCCCTCAATGGAAGAATGCTGAGATCCTGACACTTCTAGAAAAGATTTTTGTACCAAGAGCTAAACATGATCTGCAGCAGGGATTCCAACCCTCTGAATAAATCCTGCTGTACCCTGGCCAGTGGTACCCTGGGAGGCCAAGCCTGCCACTGCAGCCCTGCTTTGAACCCATGGGGAAACCCAGAGAGCCAACTCCATGCAGCACTGTGCACTTAATGATACCGCAGGGGTAACCAGTGCAGGCAGCAGCACCAGCAGGAACAGTGCCACGGGCCCCCAGTGCCAAGCAGAGTTAACAAAGAGACCAGCAGCCTTGCCACCACCTTTTTCCTCCTCACCCTTCAGAGAATCTGGTCACGATGAGAAACATCTGCAACTCTTCACCTTTTCAAAGAAGCTGTGCTAATGCAAAGCAGTGCTAACAGGTGGGTAGAGCATCCCATTGCTGTCCCTTCACCCAGACAGGATTTATATCTGCCTCCAAACTCCCTCCCTCACTACTCTGCTGGGAGGGTCTTGTGTCCCTCAGCATGCTCCAGCCCTTGCATATGGGGTCACAAGGAGTGTGTGCTTCAGTTCATCACCTCATGGTTCACTCTTGTCCCAGGCAGCTGATTAGCAATTCTGCAGCAGCAAAACTGCACTGCTGCATAAGCCAGGTTTAGATGGTGATCCTTTAAACGGGAATGATCTCTGTCAGAACAGCTTTCTTAAATCCTGAGAGAGATGCTGCTACTTGCACTTAATTGTTTTTCTGTGCATTAGCTATTTAATGGTATTAGCCTAATGTGTGCTCCCATTTACAGAGAAAGCGTTTATCTGTGTGCCTTTACCAAAAAGGGGGCTTGATTAATTAAAAAAGGAGGACGAATGGGATTGCTGTGAGGATTTGAATGTAAATGCACCAGCAGATGCTTCCTGATCCTCCCAGCAGAGTACACCACTTTTAATAAACTCAGAACAGATGGCTGACTGCGGTGTCAGATATGATACGTATCTAAGTGCTCTGCTCTCCCCTCCCAGACAACTCTGTCCTCAAGCCTCAAAATCCAGAGGGGTGAATCCTCACCTGCAGCCTGCTGGCAAAGCTTCTCCACCTCAGGGGTGCTGTGCTTACTCATTGCAGCTGTGGAGTCCTGCCAGGGATGTGCAGGTTTTCTGCTTCCCGAGTCCTGTGCAAATGTGATGGAGGCGCTTGCTGGAATGCAGAGCCAGTAGTTAGATTAATCAGGCTGCACAAGAAGCAGCAAGAGATAATGTACAGCTAGTTAAAAGTTTAGGTGTTCTTCTTTCTCCTCCATGGGAGCTGGATCCTGCTGACTGCAAGTGGCAAAAGCTCCTCTTAGTTCAAAAAGCTGTTGAGCCAACCCTACAGGACTGAAGTGACATCTTGCTGAAACATTTGGCATATGAAAATTGCCTCTAAAATTCTTTATGTGTTTACTTTATCTCTTGATCAAAAAGACAGGATAAGAATTCCATTTAAAATGGAAAAAATTTAGAAAATGAATGATCAGTGCTTTCTTGGGTCTTTCCTTCCTAGGTTCCTCTACAAAGAGGACTTTGTCCAAAGAGTAAACTGAGGCACTGGACAGTTCAGTGTGTTGCAGTGGTCACGTGGGAAAGGAATAGCAAAGCTGAGCATAGAAATGAGGTCCCCAAGCTTTTGTGATGGGCTGAAACATTTCCCCCAGTTCCTCAGGCCCATTACCTAACTCATTCCTACCTTTGTTAGTGCTGCTTTGAGCCAAGCTATGCAATGAGTTGCCTGATTCCTCTGCACCTATTTGCTGCCAGGTGCTGCTGCCACCCGGGCTGGCTGCCTGCAGTCATTGTGGGAGCTGCTGGCTGGCAGGTGAACAGTGGCAAAGTCTAGGTGGCTACTGGAAAGGAAAAATGAGCTGTATGATGCTCTAGAAATTAGGAGGCAATTTCCTGAAAGCAGGGAGATGAGTCAAGCAGGTCTTTCCCTGGACTATCACTAGGAAGGGAGAATATTTGTCTTGAGGAACACTGCTGCTCAGGTGTTTCTGGCCTCTGTTTCAAAGACCATAGAATTAGGTTACCAGACTGACTTCTAGGTATCTTTACCATCTGCAGCTCAAGCGATGTAATCAGAGGTAAATGCAGATCTCATTCCATAAAATAAGTTATGTCTCATGCACAGTGCTGGAGATGGAGAAAGTCTGGAATCATGTAAGCAAAATTTCCAGTGTGAAATCCTCATGAAAATAAGGGAAGGTCTGTTCTGTGCTTGTAGAAGGAAATCTGGCCTTGGTGCAGCCTAGCAGGAAGATAAGATAAATTCTAAGCAGAAAATGAAGATCTGTGCTGAGACTGCTATTGAAACATCTCTTTTTTAGCCAGAGCATAACAGAAAAGCACGTGGATATTCAGCAGAAGGGATGGCAGACTGGCAGTGGAATCTCCTGGAGAGGGTGATAAATTTGCAGCTCAGAAGTCCTGATCCAGGTTCCCCTTTACACTGCAAACCTCCAATGAAGGCTTGGATGAGCTGTACTTGGCACCCACCAAGGTGTTCTGTAGGTTAAAGATGACACCTATGGCAGGCAGGCCTGCAAAGCACAGCATCCTGAGCTGCACATTAAAGCTGATCAGAATTGTCTGGTGTTGGTTAGGATCATGTGAAGACATAGTGTTCAGAGAAAGTGCAGGATGCAGTTGAGCTCTTTGGAATTAAAATCAAAAAACAGGGCTAGGAGTTTTAAAGAAAATTGGATGGATAGGAGGGAGAAGGCAAATAAAATATCAGGCAAGATGCTCTAGAGAGGAGAAAAGAAAACATTGATAATAGGCATTGTTGAAAGAAACAGAGAGGTTTAAATGGTCTTGTCCAGCATCTCAGTGTGTGTGTATGACAGTCCTTGACCAGCCTGATCCCAGGGTATCACACAACATCCCATAGTGATGAGGATAACCACCAGCCTTTCCTTCCTATTACACTTCAATAGACCTCTCCTATAAAACTGTGCCCTCTCATTTCTTGTTCAAAAGTAAAATATTATTCTATATTGGAGGAGTAAAATTAAGATAATGGCAGCATGACTGATATTGGGGNAAAAATACTTAATAAAACTTAGTCTTCCAGTAAAATGGAGGCTTTGCTGCTGGATGAATGCCTGTCCTGGGAAGTTCTTCATTTAAAGCATCCATTTATCACTGTAGCAGGGACCATTGGCTGCAAGAATTCAGACTGCAAAATGAACTTTCCCATGAGTACAAACTCATCATTCAGCTCTAATGATCCAAAGAAACGTTTCAAATTAATCCATACAAGAAAAACAGTGGTGTCATCCAGGATGATGACAGGAATAGAAACACCATGCAAGGTCACCCCGGTAATATGGAGGAGCTCTGTGTTTTCTTGCAGAAGCACCAATTACGTATCTCAGGATTTCAAACCAAAGCCCATTGCTCCTGCTGAAGCAAAGAGCCTGTTCCTGGGTCATTCCAAAGTCCATGTGAATCCTACTGAAATCAGGAGTGTATGTGAGGTTATGGTTTAACAAAAAAAGGAGATTAACTATGACGATAAGCTGCTCATTATTCACCTGTTGATCTCTGCAATACTGGACAACATATCCCAAGGTCATTTCTGGTGCTAAAGGGATGCTTCTCATATGAAAGGTGAAAATGAAACCATCAATACCCCTCAAAAATGGGGAAGCACCTTCTCTTGGTCTATGGGGCAAAATGAGGCACAGGGTGGGTATACGCCTCTGGGCTGAGTAAACAGAGCAGCTGGAACAGTTGAGCCAAGTCTCCAGCTCACTTTTACTTACTGCCATCATTTCCTTGTTTTGTGGTGGTTTTATTTTACCCCGAGGGTCTGACTTCTTTAATTAGCTTTTTTTTTTTTTTTAACATAGGAGTGATACATAAAGATTTCCTTTTCTCGGGCTAAATAGAAGATAACAGCTTCGTCAGATAATTGAGTACTCTTCCAATCAAACAGCAATCCATTGTCTCTGGGGAGGTTTCTTTAACCACAGAACAAAGGGAGCTGCTGTAATTGTGCTATTCTTGAGGCCCTCTGCAGGGGCAACCAGGGCTGCTGCTTTTCCTAAGAGCATCTTTGGTGCAGCACAGGAGGGAGTTCTGTGCTTGGATCTCCTATCACAGTGTGGATTTCCAATAGGCCCTTCTGCTTACCCACCTCTTCCAATTAATGAAGCTGTTCTCAGAATATGAAAAATTCATTTCTTTGCCTAAGTCAAGGAATAAACCCCAGATGGCTGATGTTTTAAAGCAATTGCATGTAAAATATTAAAATAAAATAAAATAAAATAAAATGCAATAAAACTGGAGTGATTGTGATACCCAGGAGTGTGTGAACAAGAGGTCAGGTCTGAATTCCCGATTCTCATTGTGGCTATTGTACAGTGTGCACCTGCTGTTTATAAAGGGTTAATAAAGCATCAGTAGATGCAAGAATCATTTTAAAAACATGAGTAGCCTGTGATCCAGATGGCTATAAACAGACCAGTTAATGGTGGTAGAGATGGGCTTCAGCACAGTAATAAATAGGGCTGATCAAAATATGGAAAAGCAAAATATTTTAATGAATCAGAGTTGTTTCAGTTCAAAGGGCCTGAAAAATTTATCCTTATATTAAAAAAAAAGGTTAGAGAAAAAATATCCCATTTAATTTCTGCTTTCATTATTAAAAACACAGTTAAAAATAGATGACAATTTGTATAATCATCAAAATCCATGGAAAATATGCTGCTAGTCAACTTCCAAGGAGGAAGCTGCATTGCTCTCTCAGGCACTGATCTTGCAGGGAGTTTCAACAGACATGATTTGGGAAACTTATTTCATTGTTAGGCTTGCACCTGTTTCTCCACATTTCACAAGAAATTCAAAGCAAGTGAGAACTGCTTTATTGGATCTCTAAAAACACGAGGAACATCTGTATGCTTTAGCACCAAATAAATCAAGCTGAAAAGGAGCAGGTGGGTTTTGGAAGCCAAGGAACTCACACATCCTTGCAGGGAGGGACAGAAGTACTTACCTTAAGAGGTCATCTCTTGCAGGAGCTGACAAGAGCACCACTACCTGGCTCTCCCTTCTGCACAAGTCAGAAGTTAAGGCTGCACTTAAGCTGCTAAGGACACAGGTGATGCAAAGCCAGTTTAGGAAGCAGGAGAGTCACTCCTGCATGTGGGTCACAACAGCCCCACAGCATGACAGGCTGGGGCAGTGGCTGGAAAGCTGCCTGGTGGAAAAGGACCTGGGGGTGCCGTTTGACAGCAGCTGAACATGAGCCAGCTGTGCCCAGGTGGCCAAGAAGGCCAATGGCATCCTGGCCTGGATCAGCAACAGTGTGGCCAGCAGGACCAGGGCAGGAATTGTCCCCCTGTATTTGCAGAATTCAAATTGATTTCCTGTTTTTACTTTTGTTGATGAACAACATTGATTGATGTACTTCTTTTTTTAAGACTTTCTCTGAGCAGCTGTTCTTCCCTCTTATAGCTGTTATCCTCACTATTACCTTTACCCCTTGCCTAAATACACTTATATTCTTGCCTCTGGGAAATGCATCCCAGCCTCAGGGAAGGAAGCCAGGTCTAGAATTGAACCCAAAACCCACTGGAAAGAGTAAAAGTCTTTCTACTGATCTATGTTTGGGTTCAGGCTCTCAATGAACAATTTGCTTAGAAATGCAAATAGCACATTTTCTCCTTACACTTTCAGTTTCTCACTATATGAATCTGTCAAGCATCTGCAACGTTCCCCTCAGTACAGAAAGTCACGTACTCATTGCAGCTCAAAACAAAAAGTGAGCACAGTACCATTTATCTTCTCTGCCTGGGGGAAACCCTTCCATTTCTGCTCCTTTGGGACTACACAGAACAACAGTTGCCTCCTACATGGCACGGAACACAAGGATTTCACAAGGATTTCACCATGTTCCTGGTTATCTAGCTGGCTCCATCAAACTCTTGATGAACCAGCAGATAATGTTTCAGTAAAAAGTCTAAAAAAAACAGAAAGAGAAGCATGGTCTGGATTTTTTTTCCTGTTGGTTTGGGTTTTTTTAATCCCCAGCAACGTAGAAAATGTGGTTTGTCTTGAAACATTCTCCCAAGCACTTAGTAGCAGAGACTGAGTCTGAACTCAGCTGAGTACAAACCGATAGATCTCTGCAAGGTCAGTGGCCCAAACCCTTTCCTCCAAACAGAGCAAACTGGGAGCTGCAGGACTTCTTCAGGATGCCCCAGATTTTCTTTGGACTCACCCTGCAGTGTAGAGGAGTCTGTCTGGACCATTTTGTCTGCAGAGCCTATGGATGAGGAGGGCTCAGCAGAGACGTTGCTGCATCTGAAGGTGCCTCGTGCTGCTGTCCCTTTGCCCTGCGGAAGGTAATGGCTGCTCCCCAAGGACAGGTACTGCAAACCCTGCTCTCCTGTGAAGAAAAAGCATTGGTCAGGTAAGAAACCTGAGCTTCTGCAGGCTGAAAAAAAGCCCAGTAACAGTAATTTAAGATTCTGTGGCTGTTCCTCAAGCTGCTCTGTGCTGATGCTCTCAAGCAATTTAATACCTGAAAGGCTACCTCCTCCTGTTCCTTGCTTAGTATAGAAGGAAAAGGCTGCTGTGCCTGTAAAGAGAACATTCATTAACTAGCATTAACATGCAATTTGATGTTTGAAAACTGCCTTATCAACAGAACATCTGAGGTAGGAGCCATCTGCACTGAACAGGCTGCTCAGAGTTCTGCTCAGGCTGTGCAGAGAACAGCCTGACCCAAACCAGGGTGAGCTCACGGAGGGAAGGGACCAAGGTGCCAAATGAGACCAACAGAGTGGGAATTTTTTTCTTTGCCTTATCCAGACTGAGTCATTTCCCTGATATAGGCTGGGGCAACTCTTTACTACTGACTTAATGCTGGAGCATGTCTAAACCCTCCAGAAACCCTCCCTGTCCTCTCCATAATGTCTTTTACATGAGGGAATAATAGAACTTCAAGGATACTGACTCCTAAGACATCTATGTATGGTCATTCCTGAAATGAAAACCAGTTTTTTTTTAGGTATCCCCAGGAAGTTTCTGGGTCACTGAGTGAAGACTAAAAATATTCTAGTGAGAATGCTCTAGTGAGAGCAGGACACCCCAGGAACTCTTTGCATCATGTTATAGGTAATTATATGCTATAGGTAATTAACCTGTGGGACTTGCTGGTTAGTAGCCAAGTTTAAAGGAGCCTCATGAGAACCAGATAACTGAGATTGCTTCTCTTGAAAAGGACATGGTGAGGGAGAAATGTAAATATCATGAAAGCCTCACTGGACTAGGGAAGAGTAAGAGTTTTTGTCTTTCCCAGCTGTTAGAATAGAGTAAGAGGTCATTTAAAAATAATGGATGAGATATTTTTGCTGTGTTTAAGCAAGCTGTGGCATTTAATGCCATAAGGCTCAGGAAGGTACCAAATTTGAGGAGAGACTCTCAGAGGGACAATCAAACTAGCTACTTCTAATTAACAGTAAAACATTCTGGAGTACTGCAACATAAATATCAGGGCCAGTGCCCAGTTTTTGGGAGGCTTGGAAGCTGGGATTCAGCCTGTCACACAGGCAGGAAGAGGGCCTAGTCTGACCCCAGACCTTGTCCCTACCTCTGGGGGATGGCCCGGGGTCTCCAGCTCCCTGCTTCAACCCAAAATAGCAACTGCTGTGTCCCTGTGCCCCAGATCTCCAGGCAGATGCTTCCAGGGAAGAGCTATTGCCACTGTTTGAAGAATAATAATCTTGTGGGGACAGCGGTGCCCTGAAAGTCCTTAAGTCTGGCTTTTGGGGAAAGAGATGTGTCAGGAGTAAATGCATGAATCCTCACACCTTTCCTTCATCCTTCTGCAAGAGTGGCAGGGAAGCAGGCTCTGTGTTCAGTTGTCTTTTCATCTCTTTAGGTGCATTGTTTCCAAATGTGAGCAAAGGGAGGTCAAAGAAAGTATCCAGAACGGAAATTGTTTATGTGTTCCATGATTCTAAACCTTGCTGTTAGGGGGAAGAAAAAAAGGTTCTAATTACAATTGCTTTTTAATTAGGGATTTTGTCATTTCATCTCCATGAATTGGAAAAGTCAGCACAAGTGCATCTAACTTACATCTCAAAAAGGCCCCTTACCATGTTCACAACATTTGAACTCTGGCCTTATGGGCAGCCCAAGAGACCCAGGTACCTCTGTGGCTCACTTGGTTTTCACTGAGCAACTGGCCTGGAATGGGCAGACAGATTGGGTATATAAAGGAAGAGGAATAAAACTGATCTCTACAAAATACACCAGGCAGTCACTTAATGTTCAGAACCTGGGCTGATGCTGACTGAGGATTCATGTGCTGGCTGTGAGCTGCTGGCAGAGTAGAGGCCACCTGGTTGGCTTATGGAGCCCCCAGGACAGGAGTGCTGGTCCACAGACCTTAGTCACTCTTGTCACTATTTATTCCCCTTAACTCTCATGAACCCTTTTAGTGCCTGCAGGTCAATAAACAAGGACTGCCTGTCTCTAGCTTCAGAGCTAAGTACACGATTTCAATTATGTTCTCATGAACTTGTTTAAGACCAGTCTAGAACATACAGAATTGTTTTATCTTGCTGATTATGTACATCAGCATCATATAAACTTTGCTGTCACAAGTCAAATAAAACCACAGCCACAGGAACAATCAGTAATTTCTAGAGGAGGCTGTTTGAGATCACTGTTCAGGAAGAACCTCTGTCTCCACATCTTTTGTTGCAGATTCAGTGGGGCTCATGGTGATCAATGAGGGTTTTCTGTAAGTGCCAGGTAAATTGACCATGGCACTGGAAGGGTATGACATTTTGCAGATTGGTGTTTGAATAACATTTAGAACAATTATGTTGAGATCCGAGCTATTTGTAAGGGTGTCCAGATGGTATTCTGCGATCACTACAGAGAAGTCTCTTCTTCCAACAGGGAACATACTCCATCTGCCCCAGTGAGAGCTGTGCATGCCAGGCAAGGATGAAAATGGAGAGGCAGAGCTAGCTACTGTCAGGCTTGGCACAATGATGGGCTTTTTTATGGGGTGTAAGTAAACCTTTCAGCAGGAGAATCAATTAATTTCAGGTTGGTGCAAGGACAGTCTAGACTCAGAAAATCAAAGCAAGTCAACATCATTTTGTCTCTGACCTGAAAAAGAAGAGAGGACTGCCTTTGAGCAGCACAGATGAGTATTCACAGCAGCAATCTGAGCTTTGAAGCTTATTTCTATTTACAGGCAGACAAGCAAGGCTTGTATGAGGGAACTGAGAGGCGACTGTGACTGACTAAGGTGGGAAAGAAAAAAAGGTGTGACATGGGGGTTTTAACAGGCTTTGCTAGTAATTTGGCAATGAGCTTACATTCAAGTTTTTCAGTCAAACAGTTATCAATTGATTTCATATACAAGAAGGTAATCATTGCTTATTTTTTGCTTAGTGTCTTTTTGGTTAGGGTGTAGTATTAGCTGTGCCTTGGCTTCCAACCTTTTTGGTATCTTCATGAAAATGACACTTTTCCTCTTTATGTGCCTCAGTACCTGGATCTGTAAAATCACAGCAGTCTGAAATGCAGTATCAGTGTTTCAAACAACAGAACAGTGAATTCTTAGCCCAGTTTCAGCCAAGAAATTAGAGAACAAAGCTCTCAAAGTAACTCACAGAGAAACACAAGATCCTTTGGTTTTATTTCCTGAATTCTGAAATAAAACAACAACAAAAAAATTATTCTTGAGAATAGCACTTAAGCCACATAATCTCTCAATCAAATGACCTTATGTATAAAAAGATCACATATCAATATGGCTTTTAGGCTGACCCTCATTTCCTCAGCTCAGAGCATAGATAATGCAACAGTGCTGGGTGTCTGCTTCCATACATCCAGACACTGCCATCTTCTCAAATCACTTTCAGGATGGGAAGGCAAATGTCTCTTTGTCCATCAGCACATGTTACATTAGTGACTGCAGGCAGGTGCTGGTATATTGCTTTCCACAGTCCCACCACACTTCATGCACAAGAAAATGTGCAGCTATAAGGAAAAATTGAATTGTTCCCTATAGACATCAACAGCACTTTTTATAAGGCTGCAAGTGGTCAAAAATATCCAACTTCATTACTTTGCCACCCACCTAAGATCTACTCCTGTTTTCCCTATACTAAAACACAAACTACTTTAGAGACTCACAGACCTGCTCTTCCCTTGGAGTCTGCTTCCGACATTGCTTTTCTCTGAGTGGCAGAATACCTTCCACCTTTTTATCTGATCACTTCTGCTCTTTTGACATAAATCTTCCCCTGAAATGCTATACTGTGACAGTTCCTAATATAGCTGTATCTAATTCTAATAGTACAGTACTGAGACAAATTCCAATAGCAGAAGTACTGATTGCTGCATTAACAGATTCATATCCATTTTTCTGAGGCAAGAAATAGAAAAATTCATCATCCATCATATGGTATTGCAGTGGGAGATGCATGCCATACCTGGAAAGCATTTAGTTTCTCTTTTGCAATGAACTTAATGGCTGCATGACCACACCTTGAGAAAGAGGGGAAAAAAGGTAGTTATGGGCACCACATATCCTGTAGGATTTCTTGAAGAGAGGCCCCAGGAAAGAAAAGGGCTCATGTATGAAGCTGGATTAGAACTGAGATAATTTATTGCCCTAATAAGATCAGCATTTATATGTAAGGACAAGTAAATATTGACTAGGAAAACATAGCCTGATAAGCAGATCAATCTGTTTCTCAATTAGGAATACATAGGAATTAACAAGCTTAATAATGCTCAGTATTTCAGACTCAGAGACTTAAAAGCTCTGGTGTACCTTGAATGAGGGAAAGGCTATCTATATGGCCCAATCCCTCCTCCCCAGTAAATAATTTGACAATACACAAACACACCCTGAAAAAAAGAAAAAAAGGGGGGAAAAAACCCCCAAACCTGAATAACAAAACAACCAAAGGATATATCTTGTTCCTGGAGGTTCCCCATGGAAGAAGAACTGTCATGGTTGTTCATTTCATAGACTTATGAACATTTTACCATCCATCACTGCCATCCACAAAGCACTGTTCAGAAGATCAATTTATTTCCATCTTTTCTCTGCATTTAAGTAGAAAATGCAACTGACAAGAGGAGCTTTAATTTTGTATGAATGGCCTTTTACAATCCAAATGTGCCTTTTGAAGCATGCATTTAAATCAGGTAGATATTAGAGGACATTTGGGAACACATTTCCATGTGCACCTATAAAGAGAAGGGGAAAATGATGGTGCTGTCTGTACTGCCTATGACAAGTGATGATCTCTTAGATTCTCCCTAATTGCTTGGATGCAGGACTCTCCAGTGAGCAGAGGGAGGCAGGGTGGGGAAGAAAGATGGTGCATTTTTCTGAATTTTGTTTTGTAGTCTAAGTCCCTGCATTTTGTGACCTCTGAAACTGCCTGAGGAATAGAACGGAGTAGCAGAGCTGCTATTCCTGAAGAAACATTGTCCTAAAGAAGCATTGGAGTCACTTTAAAAAAAGAATCCACCTGGCTGACCTGACAGATGCTCCATTCAAAGAACAGACAGCCATTTTTTCAAAAGCATGGAAATTCTTGTGACTAAGAGAATTTCTTGTTTTCTCTCTCTCCCTTGTCAATGAAAACTGGCAGCCAGGTAATCTTGGTTACTGCAACTTTGGAGTGTAGGGTATTGCTAAAGAGTGTTAAAAAACACCGAACAAAGGGTAGCAACCTGTTAAAGTTTTGCTTATAGAGTCATAGATGGACAGCAGATGCACCAGCCTTTGATCCTTACCCCAAATAATAGCCTACTAACAAACCTTTCATAGAACAGCTGGGACCTACCACGTCCATTGGCAAGCCCTTTTCATGGTGACCAGTTCCCCAGCTCTCAACCAGTCTTTCAGGCACCCCTATCCTCTGCGGAGGTGTTTAAAGGCATCTAAAACTTTCAGCACCTGCTTTAAACTTCCGTGGTCAGTGAAAGACAAGGGAGCTCTGAGAGGGCAAAACTATCTACAGATGGCAATGCTGCCTGGGCCACAGGAGGTGCCTCGTTTGGCTACAGGAACGTCCAGAGAGGGCACACGTGCAGAGGTGCTGCAGATTGCCAGTGTCGGGTGAGATGCTGGGAAAGGGATATCCTGGAAACACACCTCACAGCCTTCCTGTGCCTGCAGAGTGTGAGAAGATGGAGCGAATATAGCCTGACACCTTTGCGTGGGCAGCCGGGGAGGTCGGGGGATGTTGCCGTGTGACCGCTGCCCCGACACCCGACCGGCGACACAGGCTGATGGGAGGCCGGTTGTGTGCGAGGGGAGGGGGCAGAGGAGGAGGTGGCTTCCTCCTGACGCCATTTCCGAGGGCTGAGATATATAAATGAGCCGGTTGCTGCAGTGCCCCATCTGGGATCTTCAGCCAGGGCACTGGCGCAGATACACACGCTCCGTGCNGCACCGCGGACAGCACGGCCCGGCGCCTCCAGCACCGCGGACAGCGGCCGCCGCAAGGTCACTGCCGAGCGCCGCACGGGCCCGGACAGCCCAGGCACCTGCCCTGCCCTTCCCTTCCCGAGACGGGCACGGTGCGCACGTCCAGCTGCTGCACCCAGGGACCACTTACACCAGAGAGAAATGCCCCTCTTCTCCACTCCCATTCTAGAAGAATAGTGTTTCTCTGCTTGTCTTCCAGATGAGATGAATAACATGTTCTCTTTTTTTTCCTCTCCCCTTACCTTACAGCCGTCTCCCTTCCTGTGACAAATGACATGAATAAAGGCGACACTAAGGTAAGGATGAGTCTGTAGTGGAATGGTCAAATGAAGAGAAAGGGTGTGATGTTTCACCTCCACCTAGGTGGTTGGTTTTGGGCCGCTCCCACTGAAATGCCATGTAGAAAGTGCCAGGAATTTGCATGAGATCCCTAGAGCAGAATCCATCTCTGCTCCCTTCCTAACAGAATTTACCCTTTGTGCATCCACTTCTGGTCAGCCCAGGAAGTCTCTCAGGATGCAACAGAGGGATCAGGCAAGCTTGTTTAGAGAGGAGAGGGAGGCTGTGTATAACTCTCCCTAGTCCTCCTACTTTCAGCTTTTCAAAGCTCCCAACAGGAGGTGACTCAAGGGAGAGTGGGGGGAAATGTGATTCAGGAGCTGTATATATTTGGGGGTGTATATGTGTGACTTTGTATGTCTGCGGTGTGGTACTTAAACATGCATGCTCCAGAAAAATAGGCAACTGTTACTCTCAGCTTGCTAATCCATCCTCAGCTCCTACTCAGCCTGTCTGGATGGCTACAAGCAGTGCAGGACTTGGCTGACCTCTCCAGCCCTCCTTTACAGGCTTCTGTGCACAGATCTGTGTCACACCCCATTTATAGCTGTTACTTCACAAACGTGCACTCCCATTATCGTTTTGGCACCTAAATGCTTGGATAGAGGGGTTTGCCTGTGTTTATCTACATCAGACATGATTCCCTGACCTACTCCCCCCCCCACCCCCCGCGGCTTCCCCATCTTTCAGATGAGCTGATTGGCTGCCTAAATTAAAATTTCTTTAGAAATTCATGTCCATAAGGGAAACTTCAGCCTTTTTCCTTTTTAGTTCTTGAGCCGTTCATGAAATCTTCCAGCCACATAATGTTTTTCCCTGGGCAGCAGCAGGGGAGGGCACACTGACGCCAGTCTCAGCTCCACTGCAGGTTACCTCTAGGACGTGTGCCATGAGCAACGCCTCCCTACTTCCTGTGAGACGTGCCTGGGGCTGGAGAGCGGTTGCTTTGTTAAGACTTTTAGCCTGCTTAGCCCTTCCTGGGGCNACACTCTCGCCCTCTGCCCCTTTCTCCCTGCCTCCATCCTGCCAGCACCATGAGCCGGCCAGAACTGCTCGCCGTGCTGCTCCTGGCCGTGCCGGGTAAGTGGGGCTGTCGTGGGTCCGTGTCCCGCGAGCCCCTGGGAGCCCCGGCCCGCGGCAGCGCTGCGCCCGCCGGCCCCGNTGCCCCTCTTCTCCACTCCCATTCTAGAAGAATAGTGTTTCTCTGCTTGTCTTCCAGATGAGATGAATAACATGTTCTCTTTTTTTTCCTCTCCCCTTACCTTACAGCCGTCTCCCTTCCTGTGACAAATGACATGAATAAAGGCGACACTAAGGTAAGGATGAGTCTGTAGTGGAATGGTCAAATGAAGAGAAAGGGTGTGATGTTTCACCTCCACCTAGGTGGTTGGTTTTGGGCCGCTCCCACTGAAATGCCATGTAGAAAGTGCCAGGAATTTGCATGAGATCCCTAGAGCAGAATCCATCTCTGCTCCCTTCCTAACAGAATTTACCCTTTGTGCATCCACTTCTGGTCAGCCCAGGAAGTCTCTCAGGATGCAACAGAGGGATCAGGCAAGCTTGTTTAGAGAGGAGAGGGAGGCTGTGTATAACTCTCCCTAGTCCTCCTACTTTCAGCTTTTCAAAGCTCCCAACAGGAGGTGACTCAAGGGAGAGTGGGGGGAAATGTGATTCAGGAGCTGTATATATTTGGGGGTGTATATGTGTGACTTTGTATGTCTGCGGTGTGGTACTTAAACATGCATGCTCCAGAAAAATAGGCAACTGTTACTCTCAGCTTGCTAATCCATCCTCAGCTCCTACTCAGCCTGTCTGGATGGCTACAAGCAGTGCAGGACTTGGCTGACCTCTCCAGCCCTCCTTTACAGGCTTCTGTGCACAGATCTGTGTCACACCCCATTTATAGCTGTTACTTCACAAACGTGCACTCCCATTATCGTTTTGGCACCTAAATGCTTGGATAGAGGGGTTTGCCTGTGTTTATCTACATCAGACATGATTCCCTGACCTACTCCCCCCCCCACCCCCCGCGGCTTCCCCATCTTTCAGATGAGCTGATTGGCTGCCTAAATTAAAATTTCTTTAGAAATTCATGTCCATAAGGGAAACTTCAGCCTTTTTCCTTTTTAGTTCTTGAGCCGTTCATGAAATCTTCCAGCCACATAATGTTTTTCCCTGGGCAGCAGCAGGGGAGGGCACACTGACGCCAGTCTCAGCTCCACTGCAGGTTACCTCTAGGACGTGTGCCATGAGCAACGCCTCCCTACTTCCTGTGAGACGTGCCTGGGGCTGGAGAGCGGTTGCTTTGTTAAGACTTTTAGCCTGCTTAGCCCTTCCTGGGGCTGAGCCATGAGCTGTGACACACTGGGCGTCTTCCTCAGGCTGTGTGCTGCTGAGGAAGAGGACTCAGGACAGGCACTTACCCCTTCAACTGTCCATGCCAAAGTGGGCATTTGATGGGACAGTCCATTAATCAGATGATTTTCCTAGTGAGGTCTATTCCCCAGTATATTCTATGAGTAAAGAATTGCACTTTTGTGGCAGTTGGTGCAACTCTATGGAAATGCTTCCACCAAGGAAGGACTTTGCCAAGACTTTTCTCCTTCCCTGGGTATTACACTGACACGGGCTTTAGCTGAGAGCAAAATCAGCTTTCTTTTGAATTTGCTGCAATTGGAAAAAGCCATTAAGGCTTTCCTGCCTTCACCATCCTCTGAGACACAGCATTTCAGGGCAGGAAGCCCTGGTCTTATGGAAGAGATCAGGGCAGGGATATCATCACATGAATAGAGCAGCGAGCACTGCAGCTCTTCCTACACACCCTGCTCTCTGCCACCAGCATTTGTGGGTGGCTCAGGACTGTGTAATGGGTGGTCAGCACCTGCAGGCCTTACCTGGACAGCTCATCAGACTTTCCTTACACCAAGGGCTTTCCGTAGGGAGCTGAACAAGACCAAAGCATTTGCAATGTCTCTGGTGTTTGCCCACCCTTGTGCTTGAAGGACATTATTTCCCACTTACAACCATATATCTTAGGAGGGCCTGGGCATAGCCAAGCTCAAATACGAACATATCTGTCCTTGTAAGGGCACAATTCTTAGGAGATTTCTGTGTAGGAACATTGAGAGCCACTGTTAAGGATCTAGTTACATGTTCATGCTTAGATGATAGCTATGGCAAAATTCCAGTCTGAGTTTCTGCACTGGGTTAATTACATTCACTTGGAAAGGATCTCCTCCATTTCCTGATGCAGGGTGTTATTTCATGACCTTGTGAAGTCTCACTCTGCAAGACCTCTAACAAAAAGACTGCACTCTTCATTTCATTACCTTACAGAGTTCCTCCACAGGTGGAGGTGAATGCATTTCTGTGGTGACTGATGTGTTTCCTTGTGCTCAGACAAAGACTTTAGTTCACCTTAGAAGTCTTGAAAAAGCTTGAATAGAATATTTCATTGAATCAGATTCTTACTTCTCATGCTGAGAAAGTCTTTCCTTCTGAAGCTGCATCAAATACTGCTGCAATAAGTGGGTCCAGAGGCTGGGAAACAAAAGAGGGAAACATCAGAAACTGGTTTTTACTCTATCTGAAGATAGAGTGATTCAAAGTCTAAAATCAGTATTAATGGACTGCTTATGATATAGGAGAATGATACCAAGGAAATTCCCCTGCTTTTTTTTTTTTTTTTTAGATCTTTTCTGTAATATTTTTAATCAATCAGGCAATTCCCTCAAACTGTGTAAGGAGTAGAGCAGTTTGGCACTTTATGGCTGTGATCTGCAAAAGCAGAATTCTCTCTTTAGACAGGGTGAAAATTTGCCGATTCCAGCTGTCCAGTGAATATATCCAACTGCTTGAATGAACAGCATTGTGGATGACTGAGAACTGCGGACTTGTGTTTAATTTCTACTGCAGCCACAGTGCTCCACTCTCCTGAGAATGGTACATTGTGAGGGAGGTCAGGGCTCTCAGGGCTGCCTGATGAAATCATCAGGAGAAAGAGGTTCAGTGAGTGAATTTGTTGCCTCCAAGGCTTACTTGTATTCTTTTTTCAATTTGGCGTCTCTTTTTTTCCACAGGCAATTGTAAGCCCTGCATTCCTCCTAGATTGCTTTGTAAATAGTCATCCTTTTGAACTAAGCAGCCTGATTTCTACACTACGAATCGGCACCAGACTGTAGTGAATGCTTCTGTCCTGTGTGACCATTTGAGTCTACCATGACCCCACACTGGAGCTCCCAGCAGTGTGTCTTGGCATGGCAAGGATGCCTGCAATGTCAGTACAGGCAATACCTTAGATAAAAAATGCACCTGGTTTTATACCAAAGAAAAGGGCTGCTGGAAAGGGTGGGCTGAAAGTTCATTCTGTCTGAGAAGTTGTGTCAGAACTTCTTTGCTTTCAGGTGACCTGTCATCATGTAGAGTTTTTCCAGTCTAAAACGGTTTGAACACTCAGAGCACGAGGCCAAACACTTCTCCAGATTGTCTTGTCCTTTTCAAGGGTTTGAGAGCAAGTTTGAAAGTAGTTTCTCTCACCTCACTCTCCATGCCTGGCTTCAACCTAACTATGATGTTTTTCCCAGGGTTTGAAGAGCTTTTAAGATTTCAAGGTCATCTCTTGAACAGCTATAACCACTTTCAATCTCTGCAACCTCCCACTGAGTCCTTTTATGAGATGCACGTTGAGATATATGGACTTGAAAGAGGATGATTTTTGATTTTCTATGTATATATCCATATCCCTTTACTCTCCAGATGTGCCGAGACTCTGGGATGGTCTGAAGCTATGCAATCCTCAGCTGAATTGTGTGTCATGTGGAAGAAGCTCTTGCCATTGTCATGTGGAATTTGCTCACCTCTCAGTTGCAGGAGGTACCTTCTGTTCCTGCATTAGGGAAAACAGAAACTGAGCATTCAGTTCTGGCTTGACCAGAAAAGCAAGAAGATCTGTGCCATCATCTGCTGTATTTTAGCTTTGGTAACAAGTAGGAACAAAAGACAAAAAGGCAGTTCTTTAATTTGTATTTTTGTCTCTTTCTAGGTGATGAAGTGCATTGTAGAGGTCATCTCTGATACTTTATCTAAGCCAAACCCCCTGCCGATCAGTGAGGAATGCCTAGAAACTCTCCGAGGAGGTACTGCCTCAGACTTTATGCTGGGTATCAGCAAAAGCAAGTCTGACAAGCAGGGGCTGGTCCTGTCCTGACCAGCTGAGCCCTGGCCCCAGGACCCCTGTCAAGGGGTCCCTGATGTGCTCACCTTCCTCTTTCACTGGGCTGCAGGGCCCCAGGAGCAGGGATGGTGCCACTGCTTGTCCCAGGCCATGCCTCGTGCTGGCACTGTGGCCACAGGGGTGCTGGGAGACATCAAACTGCCAGGTTTTCATAGGACCTTCCTGTCGTCTTAGTCATATGGTTAAGAGATGTGAGAGCAAATCAGGCCAAGGGAAAGAAAAGAGCAAATTAGGAACGAGTGGCATTTGGGGTTCTTTTTCATTTGCTGGGGTTGCGGGGAGGTTTTCTTTGACTACTTTCTGTACTAAGTCTCCCCTATTGCAGATGAACGAATTATTTCTATCCTTCGCCACCAGAACTTATTGAAGGAACTTCAGGAAATTGCTGCTCAAGGTACAGTGCCAGTGTATTTTTTGGGGAATGTAACTATAGGGAAGATTGTTTTCTTCTGTTGTAGTCCCTTATAGAGTTTTATTGCTTGTTTGGTTTTGGGTTTGTTTTTTTATTTTATATTAATTTGAGATGATATAAATATGCCCTAGGAAATGCAGGTCCAAGATTTCCAGCAGAGATTGTGTGAGTGGGGACAGGAATTTTGTTCGTAACAACTCCAATATGTATCTGCTGATTGCAATAGTTATCAATGTAATGGTGGTGATGTAGCCTAGACATTTTGAGGTGGGAGAACTCTAAAAGGAAATACTGTAATTCAGCAATGATCACCAGCTCCCAAACTAGAATGAAAGGCAAGAAAACCCCTGCTGTCTGCACAGCTGGAGTCTAGCACTAAACCCAGGTGTTGGAGCAGGGAAGCCCCACTGAGCAGTGAGTAAGACTTGCACTTAAAAGACCCCAGTGAAAACGTTTTTGAGCTAATGGGTATTTTTTGATGGTTTCCTTAACTCAGATGCAGGTTTCTTTGGTTTGGAGAGGTGCAGGCTGCTCACCACTGGTCAGTGTGGGAGCAGCAGCAGCACCATGGAACTGTGCCAAGGGATGCTGAGGGGAAAAGGGGATATTCTCAGATGCCCTGTTGCCCAGAGCTAACATGCAGATCCCAGGCAAGGCTACTTCAGAGCTAGTCCAGATCCCTCTGCCCAGGTGAGGCTGCAACAGGGCTCTCCCTAGGCTGAAGGGAGAGCATCTCCTGTCCTTCCCTTCTCCTTCTCCCTGGGGTAAACAGGGCAGCTGGGCACCACCAGACTAGGGCATCCCTGTTCCCTGCTCCTGTGTGGCAAGTCTGCCAGAGATGGCTGGAAGGCAGTGCCACCAGAATGCTTTCAGAGCAAGGAAGCCACAGACGCAACAGGGAAAAGGGAGAGGAAAAATTCAAGCAGTCAGAATTGCAAAAGAGTCTCAGGCAGCTCGCTAAGCCATATTTTAGTCACTGCCCATATGGTGGAGGGGCCAGCTGGTCACTGACTGGACTCCATGGATGCTCTGGTGATCCAGAAGAAAGAAGCCTTGGTCTCTTCAGTATGCTGGGATGCAGCTGCCCAGGCACACTGGGGATTTGAGGAGGAGCACTCAGGTATCAGACAGGCTGTGCCACTCAGCATGGAGTCCATGAGAAGGGGTTTGTTTCATGGAGTGCACCTTGCTCCACTCTTTCCTTGGCCTGAGCCCATCACACCACTTAGTCTCAGGGTAAATGATATCTAATCTACAAATCACAGAGATTGGCGTGGAACAGTCTTGTAGACCAAGGGAAAAGCAAAGGCGTTTATCTTGGTGTCCTCTGTGCTGGCTGCAGCTGGTTCTGCTCAGGCTGGAGAGACCACACCATTCTCTGGGCTAGAAAAGACGGGTCTGGCAGCACTGGCTCTTGCCTTTGCATTAAGGCATAGAAGCAGGGCATGAGCTGGGTTAGACAGGGCCTGTTTGGCTTGCAGATCCCATTGGGATGGGGCTGCCTGGCAAGTGCTGGTTGCCAGGACAGCTGCAGTCTGACCTCCAGCTCATGCTGCCTTCAGACACCTCTCTCCAGGGTGTTATATTTTTAAAGCAGGCTCCATAATCCCAGAGCTAAGGTATGGGGCCTTGGAGCCCCAGACTACCCCTGCAATGGGAATGAATGCTGCTTCTTCCTCCCAGCAGTCAGGGGAGAGGGACCCCCACAACCAGGCTGGAGGATATAGGAGCTCTCTGAGCTCACCTCAGTAGAGGTGCGTAGGCAGAATCTGGCAGGAGGCAATTTCTATTCTTCAGTACTCTGGTGATGAAGTCTTTTGTTGGCCTCAGTGTGCTGCAGTTCAGCACCTCTTATTCTCTGGATCTCCATCAGTATTAGTTTTCCTGGCAACACTGCTTCTCTATTTAAAAACCATTTTCTTTCCTGTAGATGATGTTTTTGATTGTGGTTTTGTTACTGCAGTTGATTCCCGTATCCTCCAGTCTCTCTCCTCTCAGCTCTCAGGTAGATTTTTCCACTGTAGGAAATATAAAGGGCACAGAACAAATTTCCTGCCTCTACTTTCTGAAACACAGGAGGGACTGTTGCCTTTCCCTACTTTTGTTACTTGACACAGGTGCCAATGAGAGAACACAGCAGCAGAAGAAAAATAGCGGCTTTGAAGATGAACTTTCCGAAGTCCTTGAAAGTCAGAATGACAAGAACAAGCAGAGAGGTCAGTGTCAGCCTCCACCCCCGGGAAATCCAGGCCAGGTTGTAAACAAGGATCTTCTTTCTAACAGCCTTGATATGTCCATCTGCTTCTCTTTCAGGCATCTTCTTTGATGCTGCTGCTGACACACACAGCAACCTGATGTTTGCTTTGTTCCTATTTACCAGCTCAAACAACATGTAGTTTCTGAGCCATAGTAACTGGTGATGGTCAAGTTACCAAACTGATACTGACTTTTCCACCCTGCTGCTAGCACTTTTACTCACTTGTAACACTTAAAATGAGTCACAGCCAGGGAAGACCCGCACTGAAAGACTCAGTGATACAGGCAAGGGTGATCTGGGTTTGTGCCTGCCACCCTTGTTTCCAGGCATCTAAGATATTAAGTCATGAGTCTCTGAAGGGAAAATTGAACTTGATATACACACAGTGCACACACCCACACAAACACCTGCATCTTGGAAAGATCACCTTCAGCTGGGATTTCCCCTTATCACTGTTTCTGTGGCCTTACTACAGACAGGCAGTTTAGCAGAAAGGAGGGGTTGGCCCCTTCCCTTTTCCTTGTCAGGAAGACACAGTGCCAATGTGAGGTAATGTGTCTCCTCGTCCAGTAGCAGCTGAATCCCCATAGAGGGTCTCAAGCAGGTCTGGGGCACGTGGCTGGACCACAGCAGCACAGCACTGCTGTGACACCAGTCCAAAGCTGCTTAGAGCAATGAGGAGTGATACCCCAGGGGCAGCTGCTGCAGCCAGCACGGCCAAAATCCAACAGGTAGGATGGTGGCACTGCATCTCCCTCCTGCCAAGACAGACCTGAAACTCTTGCTCTGGCAGTGTGGAGATGGAGGAAGTTGAAATGAAGATAAAATGTGGCACATGGGCCATCCAGGCCCACTGACAGCCTGGTGATGCCAGCATGGTGTCACTGGTGGCCACCAGCCCTGTGTGACCAGCTCTCTGCATCCTCTCATCCTGGCACACTCCTCAGCCCTCCTTGGTGTTGCACTTGCCTTTCTGTAACTCTGGCTTTTAAACCCCCATCTTTTCTTTTGCAAAGTTTTTTCCCTGGCTAATTATGTTAAAAGAGGCCAATCTCCCTTGAGCGAGAGCAAATACTCAACCCATATTAAGCTCCTGCTGGGTAGCTCCTTTGCAGCAGCAGACACCCCTCCTCCCTCCAGCACCCTGTGAACAGGGCTGGCTGCCTCTTCAGCCTGCTGGGAGAAATAAGGATGTGATGTGAGTGCAGCTCTCAGAGCAGGGAGAGCTGTGCAAGTGCCGTATTACACTCCTAAATAATTTCATTTTACATGCAGTCTGGTTTCATGCAGGGTGAGTTCATGGCTGGCATCTCAAGAGATGGTGATGAGGACTGTGCTGCAGCAAAACATTTCAGCATATGTTTAACTTCAGCCTTGCAAGTCTCTCCAGGAGCACAGGCACCAGAGAGAGCACAGCCTTGCTTGAATGCAAACATATGCTGAAGTGACTGCAAAAGGATCCACGGGCTGGTTAAGCAGATTGCTGAGCAGGGCTGAAGCTCCCTAAGAAATGCTTGGGCTTTGCTGGTTGTGAAATGAGCTCTTAGCATTGGTGTTCTTGTTTCTCCCTCTGTAGATGCAGCAGGGGAGCGCCCTGAGGAGGAGCAGCCCACAGGGTCCCTGGCTGAGCTGGCAGCACAGAAGCCCCAGCAAAACGAAGACTCAAGAGAGGAGGGAAAAAACAGCCTGGAGGAGAGGGAGCCCAGGCCACGGGATACCAACCCTGTTGAGAAAGAGGATCAGGAGGAAGCTGAGAGCAATGACATCAGGGATACAGAGGATATCCATCGAAACAAAGTTTTGGACAACCACATTGGCAAAAATTTCAGTGAGGATGAGCAGCAACAGCAAGGGGATGAAGAGGAGGAGCCCAGAGGCTCCAGGGACAGCCTGGAGCTTGAGGATGAGGGAGAAGAGCCATCCAGGCAGGGCCAGGAGCACAGCAAGGAGGTAGTAGGGGAGCGTGTGGAGCGGGAGGATGACAGAGATGAAGCTGCAGAGGAGGACCCTACTGAAGCAGAGAGGTCACTTGATTTGGCTGAGGCGGATGAGGAGGCTGAGGAAATGCAGGATGACAGTACGTATCTCAGACTGCACTGATACCTTCCTGGGATGAGCTGAGAGCACTGAGACAGATGGGTTAGAGGCATCAAAGCCAAAAAGTTAAGGCAGGTGCTTACTGGGTTTACAGCAACACCCCTGCCAGCAGCCACTCAGACCCTTCCACAAACACCTGACACAGTCCCACGTACAGCAGGTAGCACAGGCCTCTCAGCTGCCTCGCTGCTCAGCTCTCATAGCTCCTGGGGACAACTAATTCATCTTCCCTGAACTTCCTACAGAGTTTTTGACTTCTGCCTTCAAGCCCCATTACTGACATGGCATCATGAGAGTGGATATTTCCAAAATCTTGGGAAAGTGGGCCTAAGTCAGGAAATACATCTGGCATTGCCACTGAAGGCTCAGGTTAACAGTTGTTTTCAGTGCTTTGTTTAATGTTCTTTCAGATAACGATGATGAGCTGGGGTTTGGAAAAGATGTGCGGAGCTCTGAAGAGGAGGAGGAAGAGGAGGAGGAAGAGCAACCCCGGGCACTGAGAGGAGGAAGGCATCGCCTGGAGGATGAGGAGATGCAGGGAGAAGAGGACACCTTTCAGTCCAGGGATGCCAAAAGCGATGAGATGGAGGAGGAGTACTCAAGGGAGTGGGAAGACACCAAGAGGTGGAATAAAATGGATGAGCTGGCCAAGCAGCTGACATCAAAGAAGCGCATGGAGGAAAACAGTAGTGAGGAAGAGCCAGACAGGTCCATGAAAAAGACATTTAGATCCCGCAAGTATGCCTTCAGTAGTCCAGAGGAGGATGTGAGAAGGTCATGGAAGCATCACTCAAAGGAGGACAGCAGTGAAGGAGGCTTTCCACTTGCTCCCATGCCTGAAGAAAAGAAGGATGAGGAAGGCAGCGCTAACAGGAGAACGGAGGTTGGTGTACGTAGGCTTAAAAATAAATCCCACACAGTTTTCCAAACTGTGCTTGAAGATGTGGATGGTCTGTTGGCATTAACGTAGCCAGCAGTGGTTCTCTATGACATTAAGTTGATGCTTAATGAACTTCTACTCATTCAGCCTCAGGTATTACTGAAATTTGCACCTGGCTGTGCCTTGGGTTTTATCCTTGTTTCAGTGACTAGTGCAAAAGCATTCCCATTCCCAGAGTCACGTCTCCAGTGACAGGACTTCTGCACTGGCCTGTGCTGGACATAGTGACCAGCACAGCTATAACTGAGCCTAGGGGCAGTCCTTGTCTTCTTGTCTCCCAAAGCCCTTCCAAGTCAAAAGGAATGCTCTCCCTGTCTCAGGGATGGAGTGAGTAATGTCAGACGTCCTGTAGAGGTGGTGAGAGATCGGGGCATTGGAGTGGAGATGGTTGATGGATACAGGAATACAGGAGCCAGGCTTCCAAAGTCAGAGATCTCCTTCCCTGATACCTTGTGTGATGCCAGGTGGTAGCTCAGCATATCCCCAGCAGCCAGGAACTGCTCGTGGGTTCACCTTTGTGCTGAGGCCCAGCTTCAGCACAGGAGTTGATTTGGGATAGTGCAGGAGGCTGGGCATTGGGGCTGGGCTTGGGCTCTGTGGGCCTAGGACAGGCCATGATCAGGTGCCTGGAAACAGGCTGGGTCAGCAGATGAGTGAAGCCAGTTGGCTCTCTTGCCTCCAAAACACCCCTCTTGCCTCGTTATGCACCAAATCACTGACCAAAGATTGCCCATTAGCAACCCTCCCATGAGAGCATCTCCAGGTGTGTTGGTTCAAAGCAAAGCCAAATGTCTCCGCTCAGAGCAGGGATGCAGTGGGGTGGGCTGCCCCATCTGCCTCCTCACCTCTGTGTGCTCACATCCCACATCTCTGCCCCAAGGAGGTTGCTCCCCACCTGCCCCTGTGCACCCTGTGGCTCTGGGGTGCACCTTGTCTGCAAGGTGTCAGACTCCATCTCCAAAGGGGGATTGGAAAAGAGATGGCTGAGGCTGCTAAACTGCTGTGTTTACAGCTGCAGCAAGACATTTTTGGTTGGTTGGTTGGCTTTTTAAACTAGATCAGGGCCTGTGGGAGTCAGTAAGAAAAAGTATCAAGACCAGGCATGCAGCAGTGAGGGAAGGCACAGCCTCTGGCTGCTGTCCTGTCCCTTAATTTAATTTTTGGGCCATGGGGCTATGTGGCTTGGCCAGTGATGCCAATGTGGGCACATATATGGGCTGAGTGTGCTGCCCCCTGCACTTTCCAGGGCTCAGCATGTGGGGCCAGGCAGAAGCAAGCCAGAGCACACAGGCAATGGTTTGGGTCTGACCAAGCTCTCTTTGGGTGCTGTAGAGGATTTCAGAACCTATTTTTCTCCCTTTCTGGGGGCTCCAGTTGCAGCCCAAGTTCTCCTCCAGCAAGGTGAGCCTCAGCGAGCTGCTCCCTGACGCACGTCAAACAGAATGTAACAGCTGCTTGGGCAGGTGCTTGCAGGCACCCTGAGCTGCTGGCACTGCACTGCAGCCAGAGCTCTCCCAGGGGTTGAGCCAAGGGCCCAGTGGAAGGGCAGGGTGACTTTTTTTCCCTGTTCAGGAAAATATCTCAGGAAGAGAAAAGAACCCCTTATTTTTCCATACTTCCTTTACTCTTCTCACACCAGCATATGCAGTGCAGTGGCTCAGTGTCAACTTGTGGTTGGCAGCTGCTGAAGGCAGCAGCAAGGCTTTGCTCCCTCCACAGAGGAGGGGGGCTGTCACCTCAGCTCTGCCGATGTTTGCTCAGCACTAAGTTTGCTCACACAGAGCCTGCTGCTGCTGCTGAGTGCATGGTCTGCAGAGAGCCAGCTGTGAGGGACGGGCCCAGCTGGATATGACCTGAGTTCAGGCAAAGCCATGCAGTCAGGCATCTGAGTACCTGCACTAAATAAAGCAGCTACAGGTGACAGCACAGATACACAAGAGCCGGTATAGAAAGACCACCAATGGCAGCTTGGGCCTTTGACCTGGAGGCCTCCTCAGTCACTATTTTCCCAGGAAAAGTATCTTCTGCTAGTGACGGTGCAAGCAAAGACCCAGGGGCAGGGTGGAGAGAGGGAACACCGCTGTCCCCTGCATGAGCAGGGCAGAGGCTGCATTTCCCCTGCAGGAGGCAGGCACCGTGCCCATCCTGCTCTGGGGCTCCTGACTCAGTGCCAGCACCCAGCGCTGCTTGGCAGAGCCTGCCCCGGCTCCACAGCAGCCATCTCCCTCCAGCCCCATGTTCCCACTGGGGGCTGCCCTGCCCTGCCCTGCCCTGCCCAGCAGGGGACTGGGGAAGGATGGCAGCTGCACATCTTGTCTCCATCACTAGCCACAGTAATTAAACAGGAGTAATCAGTGTTGTGCACAGTCATCTGTCTGGAGGGGCAAATGCAGGCTGAAGGGATGGGGCAGGACAAGGCTGTGCTCGTGCCCCAGGCAAGGCTCTCTGTAGCTCTGGGGGGCGAGGGCTGCCCACCTGTGGCCACTGACACATTTCCTGGGCTTTTGTTGCAGGACCAGGACCTGGAGAGCCTGGCTGCCATCGAAGCCGAGCTGCAGCGCGTTGCCCACAAGCTGCACGAGCTGAGGCGAGGCTGAGGGCCCCGGCCCTCCCCGTGCTGGTGAGAGCAGCGCCGCCGCCCTCCTCCCTCCCACCGCGTGTTCATTTCCCGATCTAAGAGCAACCAAGCCGAGCAGAAGCACCGTGCCCAGGAACCGACCTCGCTAGCCCAGGCCCGCCTCCCTCGCCATAGTGTTGTGCCCATCGCCGCTGCCTCACCTCACGCTCCCCTCTCCACACGGATACCCACACGCCTGGCAGGGCGCCCGTGGGTGCAAAGTGCAACCTACATGTGTATTTTCTGTCTGGGTGGGGTTTTTTTCCCTCTTTTTTTTTTAAAAGACAGGACAGCTTTCTAGAAAGTTCTTTCACCGGTAGTTTCACTGGGTAAAAAACTGCAATAACTTGTTATCTTTTGATTAAAAGCTGAGAACTCTGACTGTAATATATTCTATATAAAAAATTTATCTAAGGAAAAATAAAACTGCAGTGGGTTCCTTCCTTTGTTTTGGCAGCTTCAGTGTCAGTTGTCAGCATGCTGCAGGGCCTGTGCAGCCCTGCAGAGAGGAGGGGAATGGAGGGCTCTCCTCACCACAGCCACACCGTGACGGTGCTCCCCTCCTTAGGCAGGCTCCAGCTCTGCTGCCCTCCGGGCCTCTGGGAATGGAGGACGCTTTCCTGTGGTCCCAAGCACTGTGGGGCTCTCCCTTCCCCAGCCTGTACAGCTCAGCCCCGGCACTGGGTGTCCTGGGTGCCTCAGTGAGAACAGGGTCACATCTGAGGCTCGATCGATGAACACAGAGAGAAAACAGTTAAAAATTTAAACACCGGGGCAGTACTTGACCAAGTCAAGCCACGTGGACAACACAAGAGTAGATTAGAAAAAAGACACGTAACAAACAGGCCAGTCAGGAGGAGAGCTACGGTCTGTGCTCCCGCAGAGGTGACGGCCCTCCTGTGCGCTGGCTCACCGGAGCAATGGTGGCCAGCTGGCACTGCGCTGACAGGCAGAACCTTTCCATCCTTTGGGCTTCAGACCACAGGGCAGCTGGAGGACTGGGTGGTGCCTGGGCTGGGGAAGCTGGCTCCAAAATCCCTGAGCACTGATCATATTTTAGATGTTCCATGTGCATTGGCAGGAGAAGGAAAGATCCACCCACTGCCAGGGCTGTATTCCAGATCCCCCACTCTGAGGCTCAGTTCTCTCCCAACACCTGTATCCCACAGAACAGCTGAGATGCTCAGGGAATGGCTGCCAGGCTTTGAACTTGACTCACTCCTTTATTCTGCAGAAAAACCTATTGCTGTTGGCCTGTGGAGTGCATTGCACAGGGGGTGGGTGTGCAGGGTCCCCTGGCACAGGAGGCATGTGATGCCCAGAGCTGTACCTCACCCACGGGATGAGCTTCCCCAGGGAGGGCCAGGAGTGGGCACGGCCCTCGCTCCCAGCCCTGGGCAGCCGCCACTCAATGGGAAGAGGTGGTGTTGAGGCCAAGGCCCAAAAGCTGCCCTGGCACAGGGCACAATCTGGGACAAGGCACTGGGCAAGAGCCTGGCTGGGGAAAGTGCACTGGAGCGAGCCGTGAGTCCTTCAGCTCTGTCCCAAGGAGATCACACTCTCTTTAACCTCAGGGAAACACACAGGAATCAAAGTGAAACCAAAAGTGTTGCACAGAAACAGTACTAAAATGTCAATTAGGGAGTTTCTCCACCTGGAGAAATCTCATTTTACATGTTGATTTTCATCTAAATTTAAATTTGAATACTGTATATTTAATCTGAATATTGTATATTATGAATATATTGTATTTATAGCTGGAACAGGTTTCCCAGGGAAGTGGTCACAGCACCAGCCTGATAAAGAGTTCAAGAAGCATTTCGACAACGTTCTCAGGCACATGGTGATTCTTGGGGGGTCTTGTGCAGGGCCAGGGGTTGGGACTTGAGGATCTTGATGGGTCCTCTCCAACTGGACATACTCTATGATTTAGTTTCTCCCTTTTTTTGTGACAGAGTCTCTGCCACTAGCAGCATCCGTACAACTCCTTGCAAACTCAGGACGACATGTAACAATAAATCCACAGAAACCCTCAGACCTCCACCACACCTCCACCAAAACAAACAAAAAATCCCCACTAAACCAAAAAACCAACCTACAACCCAAGAAACCAAGCAACCCCCAGAGAAATGCAACCACGTCCAAAGGCGTTAGACAAGATTTTTTCACAAAGGATGGCAGCAGCAGACAGAAATTGTCCATACCTGATGCAAAATCAACCAGAGGAAAAATAATGTTACTTGATGGTGCTACTATAAATACTATCTTAATTGGATAGACAAGTAATCACAAATATTTGGGGCCCAAGGACTTTCTTCAGAGGGAAAGATGGTGTTCAAAGCCTGAGAGTAGGGCTGCAAACAAATGCACTCAGAAAGGATGTGAACGTCAAATTCCCATGCAAACAGGCCTCCCCTGATGAGCTGCTCACCTCGCTGCCCTAGCTACTCAAAGAGGAAGCAAACTAGAACTTGTTATAAGGCATTTATTTTCATTATGTGTTGGAAAGGGACAATTCTCTCTTCAAAACAATTACAGAGATAATGCCACGATACCTACTGCATATTGCTTTACTGTTGAAACCAAAACATGGTCCAAAACAGGTGGTTGGCAAACAAAAAGAAAATTAATATATTACCATTGAAATCAATGCTGTTAGATGAAAGCACCATCTCCATTGTCAGATCTGATGAGTCATGCAATTAAAGACGCCAAATAGCAAGTATTTTGGGTTTTACAGTAAACCATGATTTCAAGGGTTTCAATAATTCTATACAAATTTAAGTACAAAATGGGAATTATGTTTCAGAAATCATAGTGAACCAGGCTGAAGCGAATCACAAGACACACTTGTTAACACTGTACAGCTGGATTTGAACACAGATACCAAAGAACTTCCGAAACCAAGCACACACACACAATGGTCCCCGAGATTCAGCCATGCTTGGCTGGGGAGCAGTGCTGGACACTGAAGGACAATATCCAACTCTATTCACACCCACAGGGCCAATTTGCTCAAAATTGTTGGGATGCCAAGGAATTGCTGTTACTCCATTTTAAGAACGACAGTGTTTTCAGTATGTGGTTGTCACAAGGGTATACACAAGCTGTATCAAATACTGAATCAGAAATAAATTATAAAAGATACATCTAACACATCTTTTATTTTTTAATATTTTTTTACAGCACTGACTTTACAAGAGGATAGACAACTCATTTTTAGGGGCTGCTAACATGTGAAACAAAGAAGTCACTATTTTATACTCAACATATTCTCAACCTTTTAATAACTTTATATATGTATATATGACTTTTCACACAAAAAAGTAGTTAAAATAATTTATATCTAAAAACTACTGTGTAAAGAATGAAGGAGGAAATAAAATAAGGGTTTCTTTAAAAATGCTGGAAGAGGAAGACATGATTTTCATGAACTCCATTTGCTGTTGCAGCTTTTTCTGGAGTTTCAAGAGATTTTCTGGCCATCAACACACACTTCCCAGCACATCAGGAGCCCTCTGCAAACTCATGACGTGCTGGGTAAGGCCACCTGCTAATGAGTTTGTGTGGGCCACAGGCACCTGCTATCATCAGCCCCCGTGGATTCAGGGTAAGAATGATGGAGAGGAAGAAAACATCTCCCCAGACTGCTACAGAAACCCACAGAGTGAAATTATGGACAACTGGTACCATGATGTCCACTGGCCAGGATTTTACTCCCAAGCCCTACCCTCCTTCTGCATCACAGATACAGGATATTTTTCTCTCAATGGATTTTTTTTATTTCCACAGGAAAGCTGCCCCAAGAGCAGGGTGGACCAGACCCCAAGAGCCACCTGCACACACAGAGTGAAAACTATTCTCTTTTGCTTGCTACAAATGCTACTGTGCTTGTGTTGCTGAGGAATCGCTCCAACATCCATTTATACCTGGATCCTCCCAAACTTCAACCATCTTTAGTAACTTCTGTGGCCATGTAAATGTGACAGAATCCATGGAGGATCCGAAACACATTGAGTCAAAAGCTCAACTGTTGATGGCCTGGATCCATATAGGGTGAACAGTGAAAGGAAAGGTAGTAAAGATGTGGAAAGTACTTTTCTGGAAGTTAACATTCCTCTGAAATAGATATTAAAGCAATATTACAAATAAAATCAGCAATGTGATCTGCAATGGCATGTTCATTTATCTATGAAAGCAAGAGGAGATTACATTAGAGGAAATAGTTTAATCTACACAAAGCCTTTTCACGTATTCCTAATTACAAAACACACACCATAAAGTAATTGTATACTGAATACAGAAATCAATACATCTCTTACTAAAAAGGAGAGAGGGGAAAAAAAATTAGCAGGGTAATGCAAGTGAACTTCTGCAAGTGTGCGCATGGGGAGACTTCTACAAACTCAAAATAAACTATTCACTAAAAAACCAAAATTGAAGATTTTTCTGCACAGCTGTGGAAGGCAAGGCGACAAGCTAGTGTGGAAAAGCCTGACTCACATGATGCTGCTGCCATACAAAGACTTCAGGAAACCAGCATTAGTCTAAGAACTGATAAGCCTGGATTTTTTTAATTGGATGGAAATAAAAGGAGCAGTTTTCCTTTGTTTTGCTCGTTTTTTTTGCCAGCCCATTCAAACACCTCTGGCCCCATTTATTCTGTTGCCTTTGGAGTGTATTCTGCCTCCATTATCTAACCACTTCTCCACCTGGTTGTTCCCTGGCTGGATACTGCCCACAGTTAATCTAGAAAACTTCAGGCTTTATCTCGAGCAATCCTCATTACTTCCTGATGCCTCCGGGTTAGGCTCTTAATTTGTAATTGTCTACAATGAAAATAAATTAAATTGGTTGATTTCTGTCTGTGCAACCTGCTGTAGACCTCCTCTGCAGAAACATTACCACACTGATGATGGAGATCTTTAAACAGCTTTATCATTCCAACAGTCTGACCAGTAACAATGAGCCTATCCTACCTACCGACCAGCCCAGACCATCAGCACCTCAGCAGAAAGGCTGCACAGCCAGACGCCTCAACCAAAGGCAAAACATCGCCGGCCCAGTGGTTCTGCATTACACAAACCACAAGTGCTAGCCCTGATGCTGATGGTCTGCTTGCATTGCTGCAGTTGGCTTCCACATAATGATCAGGATGTTCTGGCACAGGCTACAAAGTCAGGCACAATGCGGCCAAGTCAGCTAGAGGGGGAAGAGGGTGACTTACACCACAGGCAGCAGTAATACCACTCAAGTTCTCTTCAACGGGGAAAAATCTTCACCTGCTGAAGTTAATTACGTAATTAAAGTGGAAACCAGAGTCTCATCTCCACCATGCTGACACAAAACCTGGAGAAATTCCAGTGAAACTAATGGTATTCTTGTGGATTTCAAAGAGTGGTGCAGAACAGTAATAAATCCCTAAAAAGCTAACTGGTGACCATGTAATTTTAATACAATTGCTCCCATCAGCACAGCAATAACAGCGATGCCTCTGAAAACACAGAAGAACCTTTTTCTAACCCACAATAAAAAGAATTCAAACAGACATTATGGAAAAATCTCCTCAGATTGTCTGCAATTTTAAGAGCAAGGGCATTCTGGTATGGTCTAATGTTACTACACTCCTCTACTTTCATAAAGAAAGAGAAGACTAGAGAATATTAACTAACTTACTGTGAAGCTTATCTTAAATCAAAACTATCCTGAACTTAGCAAATGAGGCAGCAATTCAGAAAAGCACTTTAGCATAAGCTTAATAACATACTCATGCTTGAAAATTTTGCAGTAACATAATTCTATGTCTGGATACTTGGTAATTTACAGTTTTGGCTTTTACAAATTGGTCTTCCAATTTGCCCCTGTGATTTAGCAACATTCTAGTATACAAGCCATTACCTTAATTTCTGCAAGGAAATATAGTAGTACAGCAAATGCCTGGTAATTTATGTCAAAGTTCTATTGGTAATGCCACATCACAACAGGTACCTGCATAACTGCACCTGGTAAATTAAAGTGATACTGATACATTCGATAAATAAAAAATAAATTACAGACTATGGGAAAAATGTCACTGATCACACCAATGACCTAAACTTGTTTTCTAGTTACTGCCAAGGTCTGGAGTAATACTTAAATATAGTATTTCTGCAAGCATTCAGAGAATTACAAAATAAACTTCTAACAATCATTTGTAAACAAGTTTAAAATGCACAATTATATTTCAGTAGTTTATTTTGGAGAAAAAAAGCAGTGCAAAATAGGCCAACCAAAATTCAGAAGGCAGCCAGGAAAATAAAATTCTTATTTGATGTTCTAACTAGGAAACAGCATACAGACATTTCCACTGGATCCAACACTCAGATTCATGTAAACATACTTAGTTTGAAAGGTCTTGAGTTAGTAACTCAGTTCTAACATCATTGCTTCATCCCCACCACCCAGTTAAGCCACAAAAACCAAAAAACCAAAAAAAGCCCAAGCCATTGTAATAAAGGGAGAAATAGACAAGTCTACAAACACTCCACCAGCTGGTTACAAGAGAGTACCATACAAAAATATGCACTGGCAAGTTCCTTCCTGAGGGTATCTTTTGTTACACATGTAACATAAAAACACTTTTTATTTTAAACAAACAAAATCAAACCCCAAACTGTAGATGTCAATTATTTTAGTCATGGCTTTACGAAAGGTTTGGTCTATCATGAATACTTTTATAAACCCTTACCTATGTACATCTGACTCACACCACAGCCATCCGAGACCTGCGAGCTGCACACAACACGGGATCCAGCAGCCTCAAAGCACACAAGGGTTGTGAAGCGTGCCCAGCTCAGAACTGATCTGCAACAACTGAGGAAGTTGGCTGTGCTTATGTGCACCCTGGGATCTGACTGATACCTCGTAAGGTCCTTCCCAGTCTCTATAGAAATAATTTAAAGTTAGTAATCCCTCTAGAAGTGGAATCATCTGTTATTGTGTAAATCATCCTGAAAAATTCAGACCTGGATACAGGAAATTCCCAAGAATGGCATTTTGGAAGAAAACCAATCTCTCCTAAGGAAAAAGCATTGTTTACACAAAAGAACTGCTACATAAGACTCCTCAAAACTTCTTCCCCTCCAAGACTGGTACCATCAGGTAGGGTGGTGACATCTTTTACACAGTTTAATCCTCTCTCCATGATCTAGCTGGGCTTTAAGCTATAGATCCTTTCCTTTTGAGTAGCCATCTAACACATGATACTAACCAAACTGGTATTAAATGCTGCAGTGACAGATGCTTTAGGAACACGTGGTATAGAAAGACAGAAATTCCTGCATTTGCAAGCTAGGAGCTTAACTAAGGAAATTTTCTTAACACCACACTTCTTAAATGTATTTTAGGGCTAATAAGGGGAAGAGAAGGCCACTTCTTCTACCAAAATAGTGTCTCTGTTCTCAGCACTTGGCTATTTCCAATATAGTGTTCAGAACTGGCAAAAGTTGCAGGAATTCTCAGCATCAGAAGATGCTGCCACACTAGAAGATATCTCGAGAGATACAAATTGGCTGTGCTGTAGTTTACAAATAGTATAAAGCACTGTTGTAAATTACTATATGGCCTCGCCTGGCAGCTTGCAACAAAGTAATGGGGTCTCCAAGCTAGAGCTGTCCTGTACTTGTTTATATTTAATAACAGAAAACAATGCACAACAGCACAGATCTGCCGAAGGCAGCAACTGTATCACCCCGCAGGATATGTAGATCAGGTGTGCTGCTCCAAGGAAAATGCACAGCTCTGCCAGCCTTTTCCAAGAGCTGTCCCAGAGTCCTCACAAGTGCAGTGGAGGGAGAATTAAAACTCTCTGCTAAGAGATGAGCTGCTTCCATTAACTCTTCTAGGATTTCAGCACTAGCAGACAATTGAAAGCATGTTATTTAATCTACTAAAATGACTCAGCCTTAATACTGGCACCCTCTCTGGGTGAGTTGGCAAGCATGGTTAGAAGTTGATTTGAGCGAAGTAATGAGGCCTAGGGAGAGAATGGCAAAGCTGGAACAGGGGTGGTCACCTTGGTTCTGTGCCCTGAATAAGCAGGATGCTCTGTCCTACTCCAAGTGCAGTGGCTTCACAGCAAGCTACCTGCCAACATCTTGACTGGTCAACGTTTCAAGAGATTTGGTTTAGTGATACTGAAGTTGTCTTAGCTTTCTTTTGCAATGGCCTACCTGGAAAAAAGAGGAACGGGAAGTTTTTTAGGCAAAAATCTCTAGCACTGTTACATTCAGACACTGCGTTTCAACATTATTATCATCTTGATACAATGAGGTCCGATTTTAAAATGCTGGTCACCAGTGATTACAAGGAACAATAGAAATGAAAGAGGAACCCTCCCACAACGAAAGGACTAGTGTTAAAACACGTGTGTGTAAACTCACTACAGATTTGCAACTGGAATCTGATGAAATGGATCTGGATCACTTTCTCGCTCTTCCCCTTTCAGTCCGTTTCATCAGCAAATTAGGTTAAATCAAATGAAAGGTTTTTTTATTTTGTTTTTTTTTTGTGTTGTGTTTTATGTAGGGTTTTTTCCGATTTTTTTCTCAATTGTATTGTTAAAGCCTGATCTGGTTCTGGGACCACAATTTGAATCCCTGGGGCTTTTTCTCAGTCCACGGCATTGGCAAGTTATTGAGAGGAAGCTTTTGTTGCCAATGTAGCGACGCAGTGCTGCTGGAAGCTGGGGGACACTGCTGAGTTGCAGCCTAGTCTCTGGTGTTGCAGCTTTACTGAGCTGTTGGTCTCGCTTTCCACAATCCAGGAGGAGTCTTTTCCCATGACGCTGAGACAGCCTGTGCTAGCACAGCATATCCGCTCGTCCATGATCCCACTGCTCTGCTCTGCCAGGAGCTTGCTGCGGTTTAGCTGGGTCACCTCAGGTACCTGACCCTGCAGGACAGCAGCTATGTGGTTCAGCAGATCCATGAAAAATTCGGAAACGCCCTCGTAACCTGGAAAGAGAAAAAATGAAGGAGAGAAAAAAAAGGCAATTAAGTAATTTCCTTAGGGTCTCTTGAAAGGCTTATTTTAACAGTTTATTTCATGAGGTGTCCTTGCTCTCCACTGATCATAAAAAGGCTGTTAATAAAACTGATAATAAAAAGGCTCTTTCTCCATGACATCATTTTAAGTGTCAGAAGAAGCAGATCAGCATAAAGAAGAACAGAGACTCTTGCAATAAAAATATTTTTCCAATGACATAAACTATTGTCTTTCAGAGTTGCTGCTTCTTTTTCCTCCCAAGTATATATACGTGTATATGATTTTAGGTATATTCTATCATTAGTTGCCAAGTCCAGGTTTTTCCATAACTTACAAACTCTCTGGCACAACATTGATCCTTTCCATAGCGATTCCAGGTTTACTATGGCAAGTAGCTCTAATGCAAAGCTTCCTTGAGGATCTGGATCCTCTCCAGAATTTGCCCAGCAATGCCCTCAGTTAGGGAAACCTCAGAGGACAGCAGGGTTGGCTTTATACCCTACAGAAAAGGCAGTTCCTCACTGTGTAAGAAGCGGTGTGATGCTTGTCTAACCGAACCTAACCTGACACTTAAAACATGTCTGCTGCTATGTATGAAAAACACCCGAGGGACAGGAAATGTGTATCAATGACACAGGATTTGATAGAAACATCAGTCATTTTTTTCACTACTGAAACCACCTTTCTGCATGTTCTCCTAAGTGATTCCAGACAATTTACAATGCAGTTTAATAACAAGTTTCCTGGTTAAAACAGTTGCTCAAATACCAGTAGACATGACATTTTTGGTGACACGAAGGGTGGCAGTAGGTGTACAGAGCTTCTGGCTCTATTTTAAACACTGTGGTACAAGCACCGTTTCATCATTGCATTTCATTTTAAAATTGAACCAGACATGCAACATATGGGTACAATGTCTTGAAATGGATCTTAACTGCTACTGCATTGCCTAAAATTGCTGTCAGTTTGCCTTAGTATTTAGAGGTGACACATGACATGCAGTTTTATTTAATGGGATAGGCTGATTGTTTTAAAATGTCTATAAAAGAATTCTGGAAGTGACCTGGCATTAATACAGGAGACTGTAGCAATAAGTAAGTTTAAAAGACCCACGTGAATAGCACACATTCACACAGCAGCACATGAGCAGAACCAGAGACCACAAAGTAAATGCACATTTTAAAACACTTTTAGTGATGTGATCACTGGGCAGAAGAGCTCCTCAGATCCATCCATAATTCAATTTTAATTTCCCTTCTCCTGTAAAGACCAACTTCCTTAGGCAATAAAAAAACCCAGCTTCCTAGAAAACATGAAGTAAGACTATAACTTCACTCACAATAAATGTGGGGATTTTATGGTGTATTTGTAATCCATATGTCAACCAATTAAGTCTTATTTAGGCTGCTACATTACTTTGGATTTTATTGTGCTTGGCCCCAATTCTCCTAGATACTTAACAGGCCACACAAAACATCATTAATGTGAGACAACAGCTCACAGTTTTCCTTTCTCAAAGGCCCTTGCAGGGATTCACCAAACAAATGGCTCATTTCAAAACACTGAGTTTCCCAGTGTCTCACACACTAATCCACTGGTCGGCAGGGGGCAAGCAGAACTCCTAGGGCTGGCCATGGGAGTCAGAACAGGCTCTCCATCCCGTGGGCAGAAGTGCTTGTTATGCTTTCTTGCTTATGTAAAAGCCATGGGATTAGCCTTCAAATCTACTCAGAGTGCTTCAAACACCCTGGGAATAAGCCATCTCCATAGTAACAGCTTTAATATTCAGAGAAGAGATCCATAGTACCCCAGAGTGTTCTGTGTCTGCTCACTGAAAACAAACTAGCCTTGTAGGAGGGCACCTGGCAAACTCACAAAGAAGTTGCATTAAATGTTTAATAGGAACAAGATGGCCAGTTATCCTGTCCTGAAATCAGCAGATGTTAGTGAAAGGAAGCTGTACGTAACAGGCAGGCTCTGTCTGTGCAAGCCCTCTGCACACTGGGTGGAAATGCCCAAGGAATTCTGCCCAGTCACTCAGAATAAACTTCACAAACTTGTAAAAAATACAAGGAAGGGAGGAAGAGAATTAGGTGTCACAACTCCTGGTTCACAGGACACCTGGGGAAGACTGCAAACTGTGGGTATTGCCTCGCTTGGTTCACCTAGGGCTCCTGTAGGCCTCTCAAACAAGTCAGTTGTGGGACATCACTGTGCTGCATCATAACGAAATCAAGAAGTGCATGTTGAATTACACCTTCAGAAACTACTGGCAGTGAATTTGGGATTCGTGACACAAAGGGAATCAGTGGGAGGATGTAAGTTTTGCATGCCTAAAACATAACTTGCATGAATCGTGCTCCAGCAGGTGCTATCCTAGCACTGCCCACTTGAAACCATTTTGGAAATGCCTGTCTACAAGATGCCTGAATTTTGCTATACTGAAAACATTCTCCAGAGTCCTCTAGCTAAGCATGGATAGGAAAGATGTCCACCCAGCAATGCATCTGAAAACAAGTGCCCATCTCTGTAAGCTTTGGTGGAATGCTACCTGCCTGATTTTTCAGAGAATCTCCCTGATCTGGCACACTCAGCTTTTCTGCATCTTCCCCCGATCAGAGAGAAATGGACAGCCCATACCCTGCATTTATAGCAATGTCTTTACACACAAAATGTGCACGTTCAGATTTGGTGCTTGCAGCTACCGCACAGATTCGCCAGAGCCCGAGCAGTTCACCTGCATGGTGACAGCCTGCAGCTGCTGGGGCTGGGGGAGCTCAGCCACTACCACAGGACAGCAGGCTACGTGGAACCTTTTCTCTCACTTTGCTGAGGTCAGACAAACATAACTCCCACATGCTACGTGACTGTGCCTACAGTTTGAAACCTCAGCTGGTAACCAATGCTAAATATAGTACCAGTAGTTTCCCACAGAACAGAAGACATAATAGACCTTTCAGACATTCACCTTTTAAATATTTTTGAAAAGTTGCTGGTGTTATGCAGCAGATAACAGACAACATCGTCCTACAGTACACCTGCTCTCAATTCTGTCATTAAACTCATCTCAAGATGACATCCATGGAGGTTCAAATGAGCTTCAAGCCCAGTAAACACAAAAGACAGCACACAAGAAAGGCAGCAAGCCTCTGGGCAGCTGGACAAGGCTTTGGTCAGGCTTGGCCCCAAGCCATGGCTTGAGTTCCATGAAAGAGGCTGTGAATACTCTTTTAAAGGGAGCCTCTTCCCCTCCCTTTTTCCAAGCAGTGGTGCAGAGATAATGCCTAGAAAGGTTGGTTGCAGTTTGGCTCTACTGCAACTCATTAAGGCTACAATGATTTGAGGAAGAGGAGCAAGGGAGGGCTCTTGCAGGGACTGCACTGAGCCAGGAACAGGGCCCACTGTTGAATACAGCCCAGCAGTGGCTCATTTGAGGTGGGCTGAGCTTGAACTTCTCACTAGCAAGGTGATGGCTCTGTCATCATATGTTGCACTAAAAAAAGTGGAGGACACATTTACCCACTTTTACATGCTGTAATCCATCCTTTAACTCCACTTACGAGACCCTGCAAGGATACTGACTCTCTACAGCAACTTCTGTGCATCTACAATTTTATCATCTTCAGATTCCTGGTATTGTTTTTGTGCACAAATGTCTTTTTGTGGGGAATCAATTTGCACAGGAAGAGATTTTCAAGGGAACAGTTTGTTGCTTCCACCCCCTCAACATTTTAATGGCACAGAGTCTGAAAAAAGAAGTAATCTTTAAAGGCCCTCCTAAAATAGAACTTACTAGTTTTTCATTTCAGAATGAGGGCTAGGCCCAGAAAGGCTAGGTCCTAAGCACACAGTCCCACAGTGCAATTCCTGAGCTTCCCTTAGCAGAGGAGGGCACAACAGCTATGTTACAACTGGCCACTAAAATCTGACCATATCTCCTAAGAACTGATACTTCAGTTGCAAATTCCATATCTAGATTAGGGTTGTTCCCTTCCCAGGCTGACCTGTATTTGATCTCAGAACCACCTGGCTGCTGCTGTCCCGTTCCCAGCCTAAGAAGCGATGACGTGAGACAACAGCAGTAAAACTTGTTCCCCCCAAAGCAGGAGTGGAAAGGCCTTTCTTACCTGGGAATGCATTTATATCAATGACTGCATGCTGCCCAGTCTGATTGTTGATGATGATATCAATCCCAAAGAGGGAAACTCCCAGAGCTTGCCGCAGGGCTTTAGAGATTTCCCGGATGACGTCGTCGTTTGGCCGCTCAAATACTCCTTCAATTTTATCCAGCTATCATGGAAAAAGACACATTACTGAGGGACTCTGAAGCAGCCTTTTTAGTGGGAAGATTGATTTTCAGGTGCATATCTACCAAATCTAATTGTAGAGAACAAGTGACATGAAACCGAGAAAGACACCAAAAATAAACTGCTTTCATAATTCAGAATCCTTCCTAAATTGGAAGTTCATCTACTCTAAAGCATTTAATTCCTCCTCTTCGTATTGGTGCATCTAAAGAAGCAAAGCAGTGTAGGATGAATGGAGAATCAGACTAACTATTTTAAGTACCAGATCTACATCTTAAAAAACATATATAGGTAGCATGCTTAACCCTGTGCTGCAAAAGATCATCTGGCCATCATTGTTATTTCAGTGTAGATCAAGGTCTGTGTTAAAGGGCTGACAGGACAGACTCCTCCTGTTAGTTTAATGTGAATCATACATTACAACTCAGCTGGTATTTTAAGGGCAGAACATACCTTCTATGTGGGTTTTCATGTATAAATTATTTTGTAAGCATTTATTAAAACGAGTGACTCAGGTTACTTATGACTGGAGGATGCACTCTTCTTTGCTTTTTAAACAACACATTACACAGCATAAGTTTGCTGTTATGCCTACAGAAGCATGACTGAAATATGTATGTGTATGAGTGAGATCCAGGTAAACCACAGGAGCACACTCTCTAAGTCTGAAAGGAAAATTTTAGTAACAGCTTTTCCTTCAACATAACCACAAAGGGATATATGACTAGCACAATTACAGTTTTAATATTTAGCATGGCTAAATATTGCACACAAAATTCAAAATCAAATATGAAACTAGTCCCCAGTAGAGCTTGTGAAACAGAAAAAAATCTCAAGACTCAAGAGATTGAAAGGACCCAGTGCTGTAAAGTGACTTTCTCAGTAGCCGAGTGCCCAAGAGCTTGTTAGGATTCGTATGTGCAAATCTTATTAAAATGACTGGCAATGCTAGCATGAAACTGTGCAGTGTGCTGGCACTGCTGGTCTTGAAGGACACCCAGAAATGGTCCCATGGTCACAGTTTGGGCATGCTCATATGGCAGACAACTACTGGCCCTCTGTGATCTTGTGCCAACTCAGTTTCCATGCTTGAATTTTCACTGTTTGTCTTTCCTCACAGAACTGAGTCCTAGAAGGATGATTTATGTTTATTAATCTCTCTGGACAGGAAAAAGACAGGTGTTTGCATTCAGAACCTCCTTCTTCCCTTTGCCTAGATTAGCCCTGGGTAGTTTGGGAAGCAGCACAGCCCTGCTACAAGCTCTTCCTCACCGGAGCTCGGTAAGGAAAACCAGAGGGGGACACAGTCATGCTGGTTCGTGGTACCAAACAGACCTCAGCCTGCAACACAGAAGCAGACAGCTTGTGAAAGAGAGTCACTAGCTACTAACACTTCAAAAAGAAAGGATTAGATAGGTTTCCAGCTGCACTAGAGGGAAAAAGCCCAAGTGTACTTACCGCTGTTAAGACAGATGAGGACTCTGGTTTGGAAACATTGTGGCTGTTGAAAAATATTGATTCTCTGTCTGCAATTAAAAACAGGTTGTAAATAACTTTATACCAGATTTTAATTTCCAAAGGAATAATGCAAGGAACAGTAGGTGGCAGTGCAGCCCCGGGATTCTCACCCTGATCTCAACCATCCACCTTACCGGGTCTCAACCATCCACCCTACTCACAGGGCTCTCCTGCCTGCTGCGCTTGGCTGCCTGCACAGGCAGGGACCCATGGACAGATCACGCACAGTTCTCACACCACAGATAAATAGAACCATGCACTGGGTGATAAACAGAAATCAGTTTCTGTTCCTTCACCAGAGCAAATTAACTAAGTTCAGTTCAGATAATGAAGTTAATTTTTATTAATGTGCTATACTCATAGTGACAGTTCCAAGGGGAAGGTGTGTGACAGAAGGGAGAAGCTGCACTCACTGCCAGTGGTAGGCCGGTAGAACGCCGGGTACACTGAGGTTCCTGTGAACCTGAGCAGGGCATTGTCACCATGGCAGACAGCAGTACATTTTGTGGCCAGCACCTGTCCTTCTTTTGGAGGCACCACAGGAATGAAGGAGACATTCTGAGGTGACAGAAGTCACTAATAAACCATGGTGAAAACCATGGGGAGAATTGCACCAGCACCTCCCACCCTGCTCCGTCTGTGCTGGAGGTTTTACAGCTGAAAGAAATCCCCCACCATGTCTCCCTTCAGGACTCCCACCACAGCAGACTGATGGCATCATAGAGACAACCTGCACAGGAACACCCAGACCAAAGTCTCAGCACACAGGTGGCACCAATACGGGTATTTCTGCTATGCTGGTCTCTGACTGGACATTCAAGAGCAGCCCCAGGGCCACATACAATAAAGACAGGAAAGCTGTGAAAAGCAAATCCAAGTCCACTCTGCAGTCAGACCACCAAATACTCTTCTCATCTTTCCTCTTGTTTAGAAAGATCTTGTACTTTCAGACACTCAGCTCTTTCAGTGTCTCAGAGCCACCAGATCTGCTTATCCATCAGATATGCCAGCTCAGGTTCCTGTGGCACGGCCTCTGCAAACTCTCCTGATGTGGGTAAGAGAGACAGACACTTACCCTAATCTGCCAACAAAACTTATTTTTATGTGGACTTCCAGACAACTTTCACGTCTTATACTAACACATAAGACATTAGCTAAGGCATTTTTTAGAAAGATGCCTTAAAATGTTCACTTCCAGCAAAAGTATAGACCGACCGTCCTAACAGTTTATGTAAACACAGATTCTGGCCTACTTAATTTGATCAGGACATAGAGCAGATCTAAATGTAAATATAGGCACACATAGCTACAGACAAGAACTTCTACCAGCATCCTACTACACTTATGCTACCAAAATACATATTTGTATGTGTAATGGTGTGGTGAGCATATATGGACATATTAGGATCAGCAGAAAACAGTAAGCAAAGTGACAAAAACCTGGCATTTGTTCATTCATCTCGTTTAGTTTGATGCCATCCTCACCCAAATTTGTCCAGTTGCTCTAGCAGATCATGCTCCCATTCATGTCCTGTTAATTTTTTTATGCTTTTGGTGGGCCACAGAATGCAATTCTCTGGAAAGGAGCTTTTTTCCATAAAGGAAATCTAAGTAATCATTTATGAAAACCCTTCAAGTGCTGCTTTCTAGTGACATACAGAAGAATCACTCTTCTCACTGAGAAATCCATTCCTCCTTCTCCCCAGCACAGCTGATATCTACAAACCAAAGGACACTTCCCACCAAGATTTGCGACACTGGGCCTCTCATGAAGAGGGAGGCTCGTTTAGGGTAGAGCACATGTGATCTTTAATTTAAACACACATACATATTCACGGTAAAAATAGGGAGAGGAAGTTTTGAAATGATGGAATCCAGGAAATTCTCTCCAAAGCAGATTTTTAAACAAACTCCGGAACAAATGACACATGAAATTACTGTGAAAGGAGGGAACTTCTCTCCCTCTCTCCCTTTCCACATGACATAAAACACTGTGTCTAACAGGTAAGACTCAGGTTACCACTACATAAATATTTACTATATGAATGTCATTTGTACATATTCCAGAGCAGGTGAGTTACCTCCCTTCCTACTGAAATAATACAGAAGAGGAAACACGGTTTGTCAGAACCAGCTGACTTCACTTCAGCAGTGTTTTCACAGATATTTTCTTCAGAGATGTTTCCTGCCGAGGTTGCAAGAACAGACATTTTTTTTTTACATCAGTACAACGTACCTGAGATGCCTGCAGAGAAGTTCTTTAAAGATGGTCTTTTCACCACGGTGTAGGATTCCCCAACCACGAAAACTTTATAGAGCACAGCATTGTGATTGATGAAGCTCTGAATGACGCAAGGGGGGCGAACAGCTTTGAGGCCCTCCTGGTTGAAGATGATCGCCATCTGGAAACACACACACACAGAGTTGTGCACAAGGCTGGCAATAATTTCATGCTTACCCACACCTGACAAGCAACAAGGTGGAACATCTACTGGTGCATATATATGGACCACGTGTGAATTCCTTCTCAGCTTCTTGTTCTCTTTCCCTGCATTTCATTTAACTGACACACAGCTCTGGAAACACTGTTAGCAGTGAAGCTTTCATTTTCAATCATTTTCTTAACAGCTCTTTGCAATTTCATTTGCTGCCTTTAGTTGGGAAGCTACTGCAACTGCAGGTACAACAAAAGGCTAAAACAACTGACCAACACAGATGACAAAGTTTGTGTTGAAAACATGTATCATGAGAAAAACAGAAGGAACAGCACTAACTACATGAGTTCTTCCCCACAGCTCTATTCCCCTGGTTTGATTTAGCCCAGTTGCAACAGCCTAAGCACCAGGGCTTCACCCACATCATCAGAGAACATTTCTCAGACTCTAGAAGTTCTTACTGTTAACAAATGCTGGCCTATCAATTTTCCTGGCATGGTTTCACCCCATTACTCCAAACAGATAGTCCTCTTGAAGGCACTGGCATAAATATGCCAAAAAGGAAGGCATTTATTGGGCCTTAGGAATGATGACCAGCAGCTGCCCTAAAGAGCAAGGAAATAACATTGGTAGGTGCCCTGAAATACTTTGATGAGACAGGTTATCTACAGCACATGTTACACTGGTCTTTCCATTGACCTCTCCATTACCATGCTTACGTGCATGTATAATTACTATTACAGTGCCCCATTTTGCAGGTTTTCTCTTGAAGAATGGATTGTGCCATGGCTTCTACACAGACCCAGCAGCAAGCACCATTCTTGCACAAGTGATGAAATGATGTATCTATATGCCCCTACACAGCACTGAGGATACACTCAGGTTTGGTCTCTATCCTCAGAGCCCTGAAAAAGCTCTGCTCTAATTGTCTGAATATAGACTGAACTTTTGCTAACACCTTAGTTTGTTTCTGTAAAAAATACCAAATATATAATGGGTTTTGTTCCTCAAAAGCAAGGCTGTGGTAAATGATTTGGTGATCCCATATTCATAGTTAAAATTCTGAGCTAGTTTTTGTCCTTCTTCCTCCTTATCTGGTAGATGACATTAGATAAATAACTGCCTGCACGCACGCACAATAACTCAGTAGATTAACACTTTCTGAGTTCAAGTCAATGCATGCATTCAATACCTACTTGCAGCTGATATTCTTGCTGTCTCTATTACACAGCACAGAGTGAATTTGTGAGTGGTAACAATCTGTGCAAGAAATTTCTCTAACAGACAGAATCATCCATCAAGATGATTCACAGCAGCAACATCATAACTCATTTGTCTCTTACTGGTGGCGGGAAACATTGCTCTTTTCCTCCTCCTGTGTGGATTGTTGGCATTATAGTGTCAACAACACCACACTGGCAAGAACTATGCTGTTCCTACAGTGTTCTCTTCCACTATTAGTTAACTGATTCCCACAAACAAACGTAAGATAAATAGGTATTTATCAGCCTATTTTAGAAGTGTGGAAAGTCAGAATTTATCTTCTCAGCACAGCACTGATGTAGACCACTGGAAGCTACGTGAAGCCTCTCTTCCCAGCTCAGTGCTGGCAGCCCCACAGACTAGCACACAACCCATAGAACTCCCGTGGTGTGGCGTTATGCTGGTTCACTGCCATGTCTCATGGCTTTTAACATGCATGAATAGAGCTCCAAGAATTGGCTTGCAGGGTGCACTTGCTCTTTGTCATCTAGCACAGACCTGCTGTGTCTGGCAGTAACGTGGCTACAATACTTGATATCATAATTTCCAAATAGCATTTCTCATTATAAATGCAGAGCTCTTTTGAAGGCAAAACAAAGCATTTGCACCAAGAATTTTTACTGACAATGTCCATAAGGAATTCAGTCTCAAAAAAACATAGTGATTTTTTGCCTTTTTCTTCCTGTCTGCTTAAATGCTCAGAAAAAAACAATTCTGGATACATTTCTTCAGGCTTTGGGTCTCTCATGGCAGCTTTACCAGAGGTTAGTTATGTTCTGACCTGCTGGCAGCCAGGGAGCACAACTTTCAGTTCAAGTTTAACAAATGATGCGGGCAAACTGGGGGTCAAATGCCGAGCTGCTGAGGCCAGTGCTAGTGCACAGGCCATGTAGAACTGGGGACATCACAGGAAGGCTGACACCACCTCACCTCAACAACAGCATGTGCTCACATGAGAAAAGTGGAGTCTGCCAGCCTCACATGGTGAACTCACACACCAAACCCAAACTCACACACCAAACTTAAACTCAAGCCTGCACCTTCAGCTAGACAGTACTTGAACTTTCTTAACAGCCACCTTATGAAGAAAAGCAGATTTCTCATCAGTGCTTTAGTTTCAGTGACAGCTCTGCATTGGAAATATATCCACAAAAAATGAAGTGATTTACCAAAAGCCAGACAAGGAGTCATTAATAAAACAGACAAGAATTTCTTGCTTGACCTATGCTCCATCTTTTAGACAAACTGTACTGTAAGCAGGTATTTATCCTATGCTTCCTTTGTAATTATTGACCTTAAGCAAGTACAAAACAGTTCCACTATGATCATAAATATGCTTTTGGATCACTCCTGAGAACTCAGCAGCTCCAAAAGTGACAACTACTACTACTATGTAAAGTACTGTGCAAGACTTCAGGCTTTTTTCCAGGGGTCCTCCTAAGCTCTAGTCATAAGTTGCTGTGATAAAGTGCAGACTGTGGCTGTATTTTAGACTAATTTTTGCTCTGGCAGAAGGCTTAGCTGTGTCTGCACTGTATGAAAGAAGATCAAAGAAAGATTCACCAGGGAAATAAAGTCCAAGCCTAACTGGACAAGTACTGAGAGATTCATGCATTTCAGTTTGCAGTTGCAGAGGAACTCTTGACAGAAAAATCAGCAGGAAAACTGGAGTCTTAAATTCATTGACAGTGCAGTCCCCAAGTACTCCCAGGAATGACAGCAAAAATTTACAGCAGCTGCCCAGCAAACAGGACTGTCTGCTGGCTTGTGAAATAAGCCAAGGTAAGGCCTGCCTGAAAAATCTCACTGCCTTTTTAAAAGGAAGTGCTAGTCAGTCAAGATTTCATCCATAGCCATTCTGCTCATCTAGATTTATAATTTACTGCAGGGCTTTCAGCTCTCAGAGTCACTGCTGCAATGTCTCATAGTGCACGTTTCAAGAGCAGCTGGGAAACCTGGACTGATGACCATGTGGTTAACAAAGGAAGCCAGGAGTTACTGGAGCCAGCAGCAAGGGCTGGATTCTCAAAACTGATCTGCAGTAAGCAGGAAGGCAGGAAGCACGAATGGAAAAGAATTAAAACAGGACTCAACTCAAATTTAGAGGAAGCTAGTCTCATAGGTAATGCACTCCTTCCAGGAATATACAACCATTTTAGCTACAACTGCCTTACAGGAAGGCAGATAAGTTCTACCAGTCCTGTTCTCCCCACAGATCTCACTGTGTTATTACAACTGAACATGCCTGGAAACCATCTCTATTTGTTACTCCCTTCCTCTCAAGGAAAGCAGCCAGCTGCTCCATCTGAAGCACAAAGCCACTTCTCATCTGTAACACATACATATTGGAAAAGTAACTTTCTGGGTTGGAAGCTTTATTTAATGACCTCTTACCAAAGGAGAGACTGAAGGAGATTTCATGCAGACAAAGCTGACTGAAGACTACAAACTGCTAGAAGCAACAATATGATAGAAGCTAGATACTTCTAAAAATAACTTCCATGTCAGGAGATTCATGTCATATTTGACTTCATTTCAGATTTTTGAAAAAAATAATGGTGCAATTAAACATGAAGGAGAGGTGGGGAAAAAACGTTGCTTGGGCACAGCCCTTATTCTAACCCACTACAGGATTGGAAATCACCAGCCAAACCACCACAGGGGGAGTGGGGGACAGGACACAACTGGAAGCAGAGGCATAATACTGCAAAGTTCCTGAACTCACCTCATGAGAGTTGGTTCCATGGGCCACTCTGGTTTTACAAACTGGGCAAATAAAAAAGAAAAATCAATTCACCACTAAAACACTGAAACAAACTCTTTATAATCCTGTTCCCACCCACACATGCAAACACTGGAGTCCACCAGACCAAGGCACTGACTGTCACAGACACCAGTGACAGTCTTTGCTTGAACAGTGTCCTCAATCACTGCAAAGCTTGGCTTGCTCCAAGCTCTAGTCTCTCAATTCCTCCCTATAATTAAGGTGCAAGCACAGATCATTATTAGACACAGCTGGCAAGCATCAGCTAAGAAGTTAGTACTAGTACTGGGACTGCCATCCTGTTTACTCAGAGACCATTTTCACAGCTATGTATTTTTTTTTCTGACGCTAGAGCTACATTACAGATACCACAAAACACCACTGTCCTTAAAACAAGAGAACTGGGACACAGGGGAAACCAACTTATTTTCCTACCTCCTTGTTTTCAGGGAAGAGCAGGCAATGTAATGGGCTGAACCAAACTAAGATGTAACTTATTTTTCACAGGCAACCATAGAAGGGGACAAAAAGGCAGAGAGTCTAACAGTTTTTTTCTCCTTCACATTTCTTATCTGCTCTGTATATCCTGGTTCTCACCTCCATCCTGATTAAGAAGAGGAGTAAAACCAGTAAGAGGAAGGCAACAACAGGATCCTTCTACTGTGAGGCCAGAGAAGAGCTGAAGACCCACACGATGACGCGAACTGATGTTACTTATGTGTTAAGCAGAGGAGATGAAAACTTGCAAGTAGTGATGGGGGGTAGATAGGACAAGACTTCTTTACAGTTTGTTGGAAAAATCAAATTGCCAGGCAAGAGGACAGGCAGCTATGAAAGGCAGATAACCTGCACTAGAGTCCGATATAAGTTGGTAACTTGAAATTTTGGAAAGTGGTTTATGGTGTCTCACAGACATATGCTCTAGAGAGTCGGAGCATTTTAAAGAAAAAAAATTAAAATAGAGACAGGACAAAGGAAAAACACTCCCAAAATACCAAGGTATTATTAATTTTCAGTGCTATTTTGTAATTTCATTATCATTTAATGGGGTTGATTCAGACCTCCTGAATGTATGCTGCTGACTACCCAAGATTAGTCAGTCTGTATTGAGAGCACAGTGTGAAGAGAAGGGCAAAGCCATTCAGTGGGATTTGAAATACTGCTTCACAACGTAGCTTCAGGAGACCTGCCTCATTTGGGAGAGCGATGGCAGGGAGGGCAAAACATGCTTTTTCCACGCAACTTTACCTCTGAACCTTACAAATGAGGCAAACACCAAGGGAACAAACACCGACTAACGATCCTGCTCACTTTATACTGCAAGGAATCAAATAAAGGAATGAATTAAAGCACAAGCCCCACAATGAAACTTGCTACAAAGCACAAACAGTTCATAGCAGCTGTTTGAGCTGTGGGCCCTTAGAGTCTGTTATCTGTGGTAGCCCTCTTTCTTTTACCCTCTAAGATTATATTTGTACCCTGGACCAGCAAAAGGGAGAGGTGGTGGAAAAGAGGGCAGTCAGCAAGGCAGTGATTTTCTCAAGAAAAATAATGAATGCAGCTGGCAGGAGAAACATCTTGCACAAGATCACGGCAAGAGGCTAACTTTGTTAGAACTATTAGCATTTCCCAGGAATGCACGTTTACTGTAGCAAGGTGTTTAAAGTACGGAACAGCAATAAAAGGCAAAGTAAAAGCTGATAGGGAGGGGGCTTGTTCCACATTCCAAGCAGACTGCCTCAGAGCATTTGTTTCAGGAAGGTTTTAATATCCTTGACACTTTTGGCAGTGAAACCCACACTCCTACAATGTTGGCTGTGTTTTGGGGGGTGCATGTGCAGTATTTAGAACCTACTAGAAGCACCAAAGAAAAGGCCATGTACATACTGAATGGGAATGCCAGTCCATTCTTCTCTATAAGCTGCAAGGTATCTTCTCCACAGGCACTTGTCAGCTCCATAAAGGGTGGTGAACAGATCCTCTCATCTGCAAGAAAATAAAAAGACTCAAATGAGGATGAGGGGTTTAGCTCCTCAGCTGCACCATTACCAGCTCTCTCCATACTAACTGCTTCTTAATAGTCAGCTTGTATTAAACACCCAGAAGGACTGTAAGCCAGACCTGAATTTGGGGTTCTGGAAACATTTCAGAAGATGAAAGGCCAAATTTTCAGATAATCTAAATGGAAATATAAAGCCAGTATTTTCACAGGAAGCAAAAACGATCACCTAGTTAGGAACATGTAGTTGCACAAGACTTAGCCAGTGAGGTGAAAAGCAATTGGGATCTTAGCTCTTAACTTTATGCCTTCAAGCATAATTTTCTAAAGCATTTAACAAAAACCAGAATGGTCTGCAAATGTGACTAGAGTAGGCAGTCTCACAAAGCCATCTCTCCTGCAGGGCTTCTCAGGTGGTAGATTCCAGTGTGTATTTACTTCAGACAAGGTGCCAGGACTTTCTGCTGTTCACTGGTATGGCTCTGTCATGAAAGCAGCGTTCATTTGGTCTGTCAAAGCCAACCAGAGCACAGCTGAGACATCAACATGTCAAGAATGCTCAGCAAGCCCCAGTTAAAAAGAAAAATCAGGGGAACCATGGTAAAATTTAATGGAGCAGGTCTGCTTCAGAGTGTTTCTGCCATTGTTGTGCTTGTTCACATGGGGTTGCAGGAAGGCTGGAGTCAAAAACCAGCCCTCTTAGTAACTTGGTAAGTTGACTTCTCTAGGATTCACTTCCTGCTCACTGTAGGAGAGCTGAGATTCCCCTGGGAATGCAGCAGAAAAGGTGGAAACCACTGTAGGACTCATAGGACTTAAGCATAAATCACTTAAGAGGGCTGGGTTGCAATTTCAAGTGTACAGAGAACCTTGGCTTCAGCCATAGCTCTGAGACAGGTCAGCAGGCCCACAGGTTTTCAGACAAAAGCTGTGTGCACATTGACAGTATTGACAAAGTCAAATCAAGGACATCACCCAAGAATGAACAACTATTCAAATTACCTCCTCAGTGAGCACAGCCTTAAAAACATACTGTGTTCATGGAGTCTGAGCTGTGGCCAGGTTAACTATGGAGCCACAAATGATTTATAACTTGAGTTACCTGCACAGTACTGAACACAAATCAGAATGGGTCTGCCAAGACTCGCTTTTCAGACTTATTTCAAGAGAAACAGCATGATATCTTCCTCCAAGAAGCAACTGGAGGCAAGCACAAATGGTGGGAGCAAATGTATCTGGCAAACTCAAGTCACAGGTTTATATCAACCAGCAACTTGTCTTGAAAATAAGCAAAACATGGCTGAATCCAAACAGGTGGAGGCCATGCTGTGCAGATGGTGCAGAAACTGAAAAGTGCATGTGAACTAAAACCCCAGCAAAGGTAACCATAGCTCTGAGACAGCCACACATTCAGAAATCACTTCATAAACATTGCTTAGATTAATAACTTTCACTTCATTTTAAGTATATACATATACATATATATAAAGAAAACTGAATCACTGAAAATAACAGAGATGCAAAACTCTCTATATTTTGGTACACATATCTCAATACATCCCCAAGCTTTTAGAATATCTGAGAATTCTGTTCATTAGCACTGCTGTCACTATAAGAAGTTTTCTGAGAAAAGGCTATTTTCATACATTCTAAAAGGAGCAGAAAGATTGATGCTTTGAGGTCAACCTCTACAAAACTAAACAAAACATCCCAGATTTCAAAGCTTTCAATTTGCTGCTATGAAAACAGAAAGCAGCATCCAAAAGTGACAGGTACTGTAATATTTACAAGCCTTTGCCAGAGCGAAAGTTCCTTAGTTGGATGAATTTAGGGAATAAGATTTAGTTTACAGATACTTGGGAACAGCTTTGGCTTGGCAGCTCTCCCATCCACATGCTTAAGGCTCACAAATAACTTTGTCTTCAGAGTGCAGATGCAGAGAAACGTATGGTTCCATCTCACTTCCCTCTGTTTCTCTCTCATGCAAACAGGAATGGGAGACAAGGAGGATTCAGTGTTCCTGCTGACTACATGACACTTGCATGGGGAGATGAAGGAAGGAGCAAACAGTAATTTCTTTGACTTTGTACTTAGAAAAGACCACCTGGATCAACAAAAAGTAGCAAAGAAGACTCTTAGCATCTCAAAGTGCTCCTGCTGAGTTTGCACAGCACTGGCACTTTCTCTATCAAGAAGGCAATTCTAGCCCACTGAAACCTCTAAAACAAACCATTAATTCACAGCCAGACCTGAGGACAAACAAATCCTCACTCAACACAAGATTTCAGTAGAGCCTACAGCTAGAAAACTGCTGCTCTGAGTTTAATTGCACACGCTGAAATTCTAAATATAGCTGAAGGTTAAAAAAAAAGTCCTCCAGCTGCCAGCAATCATCCTCTCCTCCTTCCCAGGGTGGCACACACATGCTAAAGCTTTCTCTCATCACCATGCTCCTGCTGTCAGAGTGACAACAGTCTCTGCACACCTTCTCTGCACTGAGGTCCAGGACAGACCTCACTCAGTGGCTGAGAGTCAATTCAGTATTGATTTACATCAGCTTTGAACTACACCATTCGTGCACATGACCCCCAGTGGCACCCTGAGCCCTGCCCTCCCCTCCTGCTGTGTAAGCTGCTTTAGTGGGAACTTACTGAGATGTGGTCAGGTGCCAGACCCTTGGCACTGTCACTGCTTCTTTGCAAACCAGCAGTGACAAGACACCATGGGAAACTATTGCCAGAAAGAACAACACTAAATATACACAAACAAGTGAACGTAACAGTCTAGAGATGAGAAGGGCATCAAGATTCTGGCTCCACTGCTGACCCTTTGCATTGATGCTACAGCCTAACTCTCCAGTCTAAAACCAAGCAATAGTCTATTTTGCACCTGAGAGCCCAGTGTGGACAAAGCACTTTAATGAAAGCAATCTGAGAACTACTACAGCATGAGGCCAAAGCCATGTCACCCCTCCTGTGCAGCTGCACTAGCCATACACTGCTGGCAGAAGTGACTCTGTCAGGATACAGATCTGATACAACCCAGACCCTGTGCAAGGAGCTGATGCTGTTGCTTTTCTACCATCAGTACTCAGCTCTGTGCTGTGTGCTGAGATGCTGCTGAGTGGAAGAGTCTTCTTCTAAAACATCATGTTTGGAAAACACTCCATCTCATCTTCCATCCTTGGCTATGTACAAATGACCATAAATCCCAATTTCTAATCTTTTCACACTGGATCTGAAACTAAAACTCAGGCACTTCCTCCCTCCCTTTGGGTGCATACACTGTATTGCACAACAAGCAGATGACCACAACTGTTAACCCTATTTTCCTTCATGCAGCCTGCATTATACTGAAGATATCAGCAGGAAAAATCTGTCCACAGTCTACAGACTGCTGTGAATTCAGATTCTGTACATTGCTGTAGTGCATACTTAGTGAATGGTATTTCTTAATTTCTAAGCACCTGGTAGTGTCTGAGAGTCCTGCCTTTGAAATATGGCCAGAAGTTCAGGTGAACCTTGTCAGACCCAGAACTGCCAACTTAACAGCAACATGGAAAGATTCTGCCGATCAAAGTGTTCAGCTTTCACTTCAGACAAGTACCCAAAGTATCTGTAGCACTTTTGTTGTTAAAAGCAACATATTATAATTAAATTTAAAAGTCAAATTTTGTGACTCTGTTCCTCCCCAATCTTTGTCCTCATTTTTAGCTCAAACTCTGTGGTATCTGTTTTCTGTATTTTCCTTTAAATAGTCTCACTTTTCTTCAAGATTATTTCATCTCAGAGGGAGTCCTCTCTCTCTCTCCTCTTTCTCACTTTTCTGTATTTTTTCTCACTCCCATCCCCTTCTCTCATCTATGCTGTTCATTTCTTCAACTGTTATCTCTGTTCTTTCAGCGCTACCTACACTTTATCCCTCCATCACCTCTGAACAGAGCTCATGGCTGGAGGGATCACGTTCATTGCAAGCACAGGAGGAGCGTTTGCAGTGAGACACCTGAGGACAGCAAGGAAGCTGGCACTAAGGTCACAGGGGTGACAGGCAGCAATCACAGCACCAGGGCAGTCAGCCTGGCACACCCTGCTGCAGGGTGAGCTTTGTCAGAGCACTGTTCCATTCCCATGGAGCAACAACATTATTATGAGGGCTTGACTGATGAAGGCCAGTTTACAGGATGAGTAACACTGCTAACCAACAGCAGAGAGGTGAAAGAGCACTCAAACCAGGGTGTCAGTGCCAGGAGGGGATTATTCCAGATGAAGTTCAACAATAGTGACAGGAGCAATGGGATGTGAAGGTGGGGAAGATGCAGATTAAAAACTGGCTGGGGAAAAGAATTTTCTGGCAGTGAGAATTGGTGGAATTCTTTGTGCTTAGGACTTGCTTCAGTAAGAGATGCTGAGTAATGCTTCTCTACTCAGGGCACCCTGGTGGCCTGCAGACAGCCTGCCAAACAGTCACAGGATACCCAAACTTCCAGAAGAAGGCACAAGAGGCCAAACACTCAACACACTCCCACTCAGCATCCAGGCAAAGGAGACAGAGAAAAAATAAGAGTAGTGGCTGTTCCCATTTGAACCAAACCTTAATAATAAATGGAAACCACTGCAACAGGGCTGTACAATACAGTCCTGGGATGGTTTTTGATGAGGGTAGAAAGTCCTTGCACTGTAAAAGTTTGAGAAGTACCAACACAGTGGGCAGCTGTGGATAACTGTGGGGAAAAAACAAACCATAAGAGAAGAAGAACCTATTTGGATTTCTTTGGTCCTTATGATTTTGGACAGGTAAGAAAACAAATAATAGATTGCAGATCTAATGCTCTGCATTCACAGATCAACAAATTGTATTTCCTTGTCTTCAGAAAAGGAGTTTAAAGAGAATTTTGGTCATGTGAGAATAGCTCAAAAACTGTGTCTAGGAAAGAAATACAAACAGTGAAAAGACAACTGCCTATTAAACTTCAGAGTTATTGTTTAAAGATGTTTCCCTACCTCACAGTTCACCATCCTTCACTACCTACCCTAGGGATGAGGAAATGCAGCAGAAAAAAGAGTATTTATTCTCAGCACCATCAACCTCTTGCCACAAGACCACGATGCAGTCACCAAACACAGTCTAACTCTGAGCTTCCGTTCATGAAGTGGGGAGAAGGCTTCACCTCCCCTTGGCCAGGCAGGACTTTTTGGCTCCAGTTTAAGGAGTTCCAGGAAAAAGACTTTTTGATGCTACTGGGGTCATTACAGTAGCTGAACAAACTACCTGTTTGAAGCTTCAGTCCGAGCACCATCAACCAAAATCCTGAGAGTGTTACTGGAAAAACATAAACCAGAAGGTGTTTACTGAAGAATGTTTTATCTTTTGCCCAGGCTCAATGCTTATCATTAGCAGTACCTTCTTTGTTTAGATACAGAAGGTAAAAGAAGCACCAAATGAGGGGTGTGCTGAGGACAAGGGAAAGGTAAAAGAAGTTGGTAAAGGGGATTTGTGAAACAGGTGGAAGGAAGATGCAATTTGTCAAAGGAGCACAAGAGGAGGTCTGGAGGCCCCCAGGTGTGCAACAGACTTGGCACACTGAGATCCCCTAATTCTGCTTAGCAATTCCAAATGGAGCACAGCTGTGCCCAAGTTGCTCTCTGCCTGGAAAGGTTGTCAGAATTATTCTTAAAATACTGGGTATGTGACCTCCACATCACACAATGCATTATGCAGAAAAATGACAAAGCTGCTTTGAAAAGTGCTGGTCGCTGGTACAAACACCCTTCAGATAAGCACAAAATCATCCATGTCAAAATCAGGACTGGCTCAGGCCATTCATCATCCAACATTCATGGAGCAAATGCTAAGCCTTAAACTATCAGAAAGATTTACAGCAGATGCTAACAAACTCTAAACTGCCTATTTTGTTGAAAAAAACCACTCTTTAATAGAACAGTTTGCACTATGCTTTGAAAACATTAAGACTCCTTAAAAATAAATATATTTTCAGTAAACTGTGCTTCACTGTAGCTTCCACCAGCTTGTGGCACTCTGTTCCTGTGGGAATAGAGAGGATACACAGCCAGGGCAATGTCTTTTTCTCCTAATACAGTAAGGGGAGGAAATACAAACTTCCAGCTCATCCCTGCCTACTGAGCTCATTTTCAACCAAAAACCACACAGAGAAGCTGGCATGGGTTTTTTTTAGGCATGCAGCTAAATCCTATCTCAAAGGTATCATAAACCACTACATGACAGAGTGTTTTGCCCTTTGAATCCCTTTAATGACTGTACACTTATAGCTTTGGATTGTAACTTTTGCTAAGGTCAAAAGTTGCTACATCAAGGAGTCAGTCAAGCTAAGCCAACCCCAACATACAGCAGCCCAGTCCCTATGAACTGGAAGAACCCCTTCTTCACTCCTCCCTCTAGTACATAATTTTTCAGTTGAAGCTTCATAACCCTAAAAACTTTATTCATAAATCCCACAACTTTAACAGGTTTATTTCAGCACTTTTGAGCTGTATTAAAAATACTCTCAAGTTGTTTTCCCTTCCCCTCAAAAATGCATGTACATGAGAGATATTGGCAGAACAGATTTAGTTCAAATATATGTTGATCTGTACTCATCACTGAAAAATCAACGCATATATGAATATCCATGTGTTTGCATTTTACTCTTTAAGTCTGTGAGGGGAAAATTCCAGTTCTCAGGATAAAGCATCTGTATCTGGGGAGCATTTGGCAACACATTCCAAAGACACAAGAGGGCAGAGCAGACTCAGCTTTGAGGGCACAGTTTCAAGCTTACTGTAGCTTGACATAAAAGGAACTGCGCACTGAATATCTGTGTTAAATGGAACGTCTGCCGAGCAACAGCCTTGGTTTTTAAAAAGGTAGTGATTTTGAAGCATTTGGGCAGTGAGTGAGGAAATCTCACCACTAAATAGAAATACGAACCTATTTAAAAAAAATCACAATAACTTGTCATTTCCATGCAATTTAGGAGTGCTAATTATGGGTTTTGACTATGACGAAATCAGCTTAGACTGAAGAGAAAGTATAAACCATAAAGAAGAAATAAAGGCAAAGGCCATAGTAAAGTCAGCCTGATGGATTTTTTCTCCCAGATGAACTCTTCAGAGACAACCATTTCACAAAGCTGTGACCTCTATTAGTTCCTCCTTTACTTTCATCTTATGCCCACTTTCCTTAGTGAGCAGAATCTGATTCTCAAGAAAGGAATTCATGTCATCCTTTGGGTGCTCAGGCTGAACGAGGCAGGTTTTGCAGACAAGCATTCTGCTCCTTGTGATGGAGCCTGAGAGGCACCCGACAGTAGAGGAGCACAGCTACAGATATGCCTTCAGTTAAAACAGACCTGTGGTGAAACACAGGCATTGACACAGCCTGATAAAAGTGACCTCATGACCATGTAACCGTTCAAGTGGTAAAAAATTACCTCATTCAGGAGACAGAGTAAAAGCTGGGAGGTGGGTGTTCATCATCAAATAGCCTCATTTTTCAGCAGGTAAAAGTGGTTACCCATCACCTTGGAAATGCAAGGGACAGGAAGCTTTGTAGTTGAATTTAAAAAACCAAGCACACCTCACCACAGAAAAAAGGAGGCAAATGAACTAGCTGTCCAGGAGAAAGAAATAAACCTTCTGGTGCTTCTTAGACTTGTTGTAGATAAGAATGTTAGGCAAAACTCTCTTGTAAGTAATGAAGAAGGGTGGAGAAAACCTGCTAGAACAGCTTTTGTTGAAACAATAACATTTATTCCTGGGAGCACTAAAGTTGTACCAAAACTTGGGGACTTATTTTACAGGCAGGAGTGTTTCCAACATTACAGGGAGAATGAAAGCAATTTTCCTCATCAGGGAAAAAAATGAAAGGGATTGTTTGACAAATTCAAAGAAGTCTTTTCTGCATTTTTATCCCAATAATGTTCCACTCAGAACACTGGCATTGAAAGTATTGGTATCTGCAAAACCCCAAAGGCTTTTCAAGAAGACAGACTACACAAAATATATTCTGCATATCTGCTCTGCATTAAAATGCAAATGTCAGATTCAGTGTGAATACCTAAACCCCGATTCAAACCAACTCAACTGTCCCTAAACAGTAATTTGTATCTGCTGTTTCATATGTTTACCTTTGTATATTGAATACAAGAATTATACTTAACATCGCCATTTTCAAGTGGCAAAAGTCCCCAGTTTTAGTGTTCTTACCAACATGGAAAACCCCATTATGTAGAATGATAAAGGAGTCTCAGAACCAAGAGCCAGTGTCCAAATACAACTCTTTCCCATGAACTACAGAAGGTATATAATGGCCGAAGTGCAGGAATTTTTATGCTTTCTCTCCCAAATACTGAGCTAAGACATTACTTAGACTAGTAAAAAACAATTTCCAAGCTAGGCTTCTACTTGAAAACTACCCAGCTCCAGGACAGGAGTCAGTGGGACGTTGGTTTGCATCCCCCGGGCCTAGATGGTGGATAGGAACAGATAGTGCTGTGCTTTTCCCTATACACACCCACAGAGCTTGAAAATGGCCAGGGACCATCAGATTTGGAGCAAATGTACTGTTACACACTATGTGTTGGAGCTTGAGTGAAAGATGTGAACACCAGGGCCCTCGTACTTAAACTGATACTTTGCTCCAAGGTTCCTCATGACCACTCAATTCACTGAGAAACTGGCAGAGAGAGCACCAGTATGCTCCATATAATGGGATGCTCATCCTTCCTAGGAATCTAAGGTAAGCTCTGGAGACCCAATGCTGAACTCCTTACTGAATCTATTTGTATGTAACTCTACTCGCTTAAACCAGTTAGTTCCTCTCAGTTGAAGAATCAGTCTTTCCTTGTATTATACAGAGTACATTGTCCAATAAAATAGGAAATGCATTCATGGAGGGGGCATGATGACAGACATGACATAGGCAGCTTTTTCTTGTCTGTGATGGAGTCCATTTGAATATATTAGAGTACTCAGATGAGTAGAGTCCACTGAAGCTCTTTATATCTCTAATCTAAGAGGGTTGATGGCCCTTAACAAGATCAGTTTAATGAGCTTTTGGAAGATAAATCCTGGGAGATACTATACAACGCATGTCCCAGGCTTTCAGCAAACACCGCTTCCAATCTACATGTGCTGTGTCAGAGGCAAAGCAGCAGCCCAGAAGAAGTGCAAAATAGTGACAAAAATCCCTCTGAGGTAGAGAGGTATGCCAGGGACACACTGGAGGGGGCTCTGATAGTGTCATTCACTGCTTAGATCAAGCCCCCATCGTTTAGCAGGACTCTTGCAGCACCTGTGCTACAGCTCAAGCCAGAGAAGAACATGGCCTTTGGCTCCTGTTCCAAACTACACCAGTGATGACAGAAGAAATGTGAATAAATACCTGTCTTTTATTACTCTGCCAACTCCCACGTATGTGAACACAAAGTAAGTGCAAGAGTTTACATACAGATCCAGAAAACAAAGCAAGATTTTGGGATAACACTGAATAATGGGAGAGGCACATCACTGCCACTGCACAGCTGAGCAGGGCTGAGAGCCAGCCCTGTGGCTGGGCACCTCCTGCCACCTGTGCTGGGAGGCCATCTCTGTGCTGTGAGGCCATACAGATTTGCCAGAGATTTGGTGACCACTGATTTCAGTTCCTTTATGTAAAGCATCCACTCAGAGCACAACTATACAACTGCAACACACTTCTTCCAGTGCCATGGGTGAAATGTAAGCATGTGGCATTTCAGTAACACAGTGGAAAGAACTGCTTGCAGATACCTAAGCAGAGACTTAACTATCAACTCAGCAACACAAGCCAATGATTGGGGCCCCAGATTTGTATGTAACATGGGAAACAAGAAGCTATTGCCCTGCCCTAATACTGACCTTGCACAGGTTAGCAAACTTCTCTAATTCATAAAAAAGTGGGACTTTTACTGGCTACACTGCTCACCATTCAAAGCTTGCACTTTTTGTCATGGAAGAAACAAATGAACAGATTTTTTTTTTTAATTCAGAAACATTTTGTATTTTCAATTGAAGATCATATAGACAATCCTGAAGCAATTAGGAAAAATTTAACTGAAACCCTGGTTCTGGCTTTAAGGCATCCTGCTCTGCATTTGTGTGCAATGCTTTAACTGGAGTAGGGCACACCAACCAAGGCTGCTGCCTACTACACAGACTGGTACAACTTGATGGTTTTTCCCAAGTGAGGTGGATTGGGCTCACTCCAAATCAATGAGAAAAAATAACTCTTGAGACAAACAAGCTATGAGTATTTTAAACATCAGAAAGAAAAAGACCTATCTACATGGGAAAGCTTTGTGTATGTTTTTCTGTTCTAATTATGTTAGTATAACTACAGCAAAGGAATGCACACACACAATGTTGTTTACATTGGATTAGTTTCTGTTGTTAAAAAGTTTTCAGACAGCCCTGTAAATATTAAGCTATTAGAGAGTGTCCAAAGGAGGGCAATGAGGATGGTGAAGAGCCTTGAGGGGAAGCCATATGAGGAGCGACTGAGGGCACTTGGTCTGTTCAGCCTGGAGGAGACTGAGGAGAGACATAATTGCAGTCTACAACTTCCTCGTGAGGGGAAGAGGAGGGGCAGACACTGATCTCTTCTCTTGTGACCAGTGACAGGACTGAGGGAATGGACTGAAGTTGTGTCGGGGTGGTTTAGGCTGGATGTTAGAAAAAGGTTTTCACCCAGTGTGGCTGAGCACTGGAACAGGCTCCCCATGGCAGTGCTCACAGCACCAAGCCTGCGAGAATTCAAGAAGTGTTTGGACAATGCTCTCAAGCACATGGTGTGACTCTTGGGGATTGTGCTGTGACACTGAGTTGGACTCAATGATCCTTATGGGTCCCTTCCAACTCAGCATATTCTGTGATCTCTTTCCATAAACAATTGAAAAAGCACTCTGGGTAGATATCCCATGGAAGAGCTTTCCCACACTAGATCCCAACACTCATCAAAACACTTTGCAATACCTGTGAGAAATTATTGGGAGGCAGTCCTTACCTACTATCCTGAAACCTGTGCTGGTGTAGGAAGCTGACACTATTGCCACACTGCTGACAGGCTGCCAGGAGAAAATCCTGTGTTGCATGATTCTCTCTGGCATCATGGAGAAGAGGTAGTGGCCGCTAAATTAGAAGGGGCATGTGCCCAAGCTTGATATTTCTGTGGATGTCATCTGCTAAGACGCCAGACTTCCAGCAGAAGCCAGGACAAGGTGGTTTCTATTTCTATTTCTATTTTCTCTGGCACTGTACGACTAGGTGTTTGGCTGCATCTTTGGTGCAATCAATGCCCGTGTCCCTGGTTTGACACTGGGCATGTCAAGCAGCTAGCAGCAGCCAGAAGCCTTCCATGAAAACCTCAGTGCTTCAAAGCAGCAAGTCCAGCACTTGATCTCCAGCAATAACACTTGGGCAGGAGGGAGATGGCAATAAAAAGGCAGGAGGAGGAAAGACAACTCCACCAGAATGAAGTCCTTGACTGATGTGCCAGCACACATGGCAGCAACAAGGAGCCCCCTGAGTCTGGCTATGAGCTCCCAAAAGTTGTGCCAGTGAATAATCATGACAGAAGAGGAAATTCATCTCACATGGCTCCAGCCAATTTGTTTTTGGAAGCTATGTACCAGCAAAGCCAATGGACACAGGCACATCTGATCAGTGATTTTACCTTATACATTCAGCAGTTTAAAATTAGTAACTTCCTTACATATCTATCTCTACCCACTGTGCATAAACTCCTAGTACTGCATACACATGTAAATTTTAGCTAGATAGTGTGAAGTGCTAGGACCTGCCCTTTGCTGCCAGACAATTACCTTCACAAGAACTGTTGCTGCAAAGTAACTTTCCTGTTTTTTTGAAATGTGCATTCCTGTCTTGCAGGGAACAATGCTGACCTGTACAGTCTGAATACACAAAGAAATACCTATAATTTTCTGGCTTCAGTTACTGCACTGACTCCTGATTCATGAACTTGCTACTGTCTCCTGTCAAGTATACCAGCAAGGGTGGAGGAGATGACCACATGCAGACACCCAGCAAGGAAGGCCAGAAAAGACAGAGAACTTGTGGCTGATTCAATAGAATCACAGAATGACTTGGGTTGGAAGGGGTCTTAAAGATCATCTAGTTTCAATCCCCCTGCCACAGACAGGGACACCTTTTACTAGATCAGGTTGCTCCAAGCCCCATTCAACCCGGCCTTGAACACTTCCAGAGATGAGCCATCCACAACTTCTCTGGGCAACCTGTGCCAGTACGTCACCCCCACTCACAGTGAAGAATTTCTTCCTAATATCTAATCTAAACCTACTCTCTTTCAGTTTAAAGCCATTCCCCCTTGTCCTATGACTACATGCCCTTTAAAAAGTTTCCTTAGTTTATATGTAGCAACACTGGCCAGGACAAATCCTGAACCATATTCTCCCCTTTTAGCTCCCAAATAAACTTTCTAGTGTAATTTTACTTGTTTAAAATGGAGTGCAAATATTGTCCTGGACCACCTGACTGTGGGTGTGTTTCTGGTTTTGTCTTGGGCTCCTCAGCACGGGCTTGCTGCTGCTTCCTGAATCTTATGCTTGTAACAATTTATGAGCCCTGGATTCCATCTCCTGCTCTCCCCATACTACCTGGTAGGGAGTTCCCCTCATGCAGTGAGTGGAGTCTTTTTCCAGTTTATCTCTGTACTGCACTGGGCTGGAGGAGTTGTACCTGCCTGTGCTGACAGTAGTTCCCATCTGCTGATGTAAGGACCAGTTGTACTGAGGTATACTTTTTTCTCCCCACTGGTTTATCTATTTAAGACTTGATATAACAGCTATCTCAAATTAGTCAGGATTTAAGGTGTGTGGAAGGTGCTTTCCCTAAAAGTTAAAGTATTCTAAAATTTTATGTGCTTTCTACATATAATGACCATGTCTCCACTTTTCTCTTCTTTATCCCCCCACTTTGATAAATACAGCAAAACATTCACTGTCTCGACCCTCTCATCCTGGGGTGTCCTTTAGTTAGAGGACAGCCCACAAGTCTTCCAGCACACTGCTCGTTGTCATTTGTCCACCACTGAGTCCCACCTCCTCTTCTTACTCACCCATGCCACCATCCCAGACCTTCCCATTTGCACCTACACACTGCCATCTTGTCACAAGCTTTCTCAAGGATAAACTCCTTTTGTGACATTTCTAAATCCTTCCTCGAGTCCCCTTTCCCAAAACTCAAGTTTTTACATTTTTTTTTTGCTTTCCCCTGGTGGCTGGATCCATTTTACCTCTCTTCTCATTAACTGATCTAACGAGTGAAAGCTGTAAAGAAATGTGCCACATGTATTCGTTTTCTCAGTGAAGTATATATGAAAAAGCCAAGTAAAACCTCAAGAGGAAGAAGCCTCAAATATCATGGATGGATTGAAGAAAACTGAGGTATAGCAGAGCCACAGACTGGATCATTTAGAAAACAGGAGCTGTGTGAGTACAAGCAGTTGTGTAGGAACCTCTTCAAAATTCTGGTCAGCTGTCCCCAAATTCTGGTCAGCTGTCCCCAAATTCTGGTCAGCTGTCCCCAATTCCCTAGAGGTGGTGCACTTACATCGAAAAATAAAGGGGATGCCGACTCCTAGAAGGTCAGACTATATCATATCCACCCCTTAGCTGTCCAACAGCTGTGAGCCCTAGAAGTTGGTAAAACAAGGATTTTCCCTTTCACAACAGCCAGTGACAGGGCACATGACAGCAACTCAGAGACAGAAGATGCCTTGAGCTACACAGACACATCCATGTAAAAAACAACACCATAATTTGTGGCTCAGAGTATCTGTGAGATCAGTGAAAAGGAAAGTTCCCCATGTGTTCAGTGTCAGTTCCCAGTATTCAACAGATCCTTTCTCAAAGGAAAAGGAATGTCCTGTGTCTTAAGAAAATGCACTTCTTTGAGAGATAAATAGTTGCAAAAACTCGATTTGTACCTGCTGTCTTCCAGCCCACTTTTTGGTGGTTGTCAATGCTGCAAAGATATTTCAAAATCCTATGCTCTCTAATATGATGGTCTATTCTTATGTCCTGCACAAAATAATTTAACAGTAACTAACAGGATAACTAAAATAGCAGGTTAAACTCTCTTCTTAATCCTGTTGTAATCTAAGATGTTTTACAGACTAGCCAGTCAGAAAAATGCCAGATTCATACCATACCAGTTGTAGTATCTGAACTCTGCTCTGTAGGTGGATTAGAAAGTTATGGAAAGAGCTAAATTCTTGGCTTATTTTCAAGAAGAAAAACATTGCTAAGCTCAACAAGTTAGACAGCTCTCAGCATGACCCATCATGGTTTGTATAAAACATCTCTGATTTAGTAGACATGCTATTTCCTTTTGTCTGATCTATTTAATGGCCTTTTTCCAGGCTTTGGGAATCTGGGTACTCATTTTCTTTTTGACAGACTGAAAATGGGGTAACAAAGTCAGGGCAACAGAAGACATCGAGAGACAGAGCGCTTTCAAAATGTGGAACATACCTGTAGGTCTGGGAAAGCTAAATACTTCAAGGGCAATTAGTAGATTTCTGAGACATGTGGTCATGTCTCTCAGTCAAAACTTTACTAATCTTCTTCTTACTAAGTTACTTCTTACTTCTATCTTCTTAGCTTGTATTTGCAAAGATTAAAAAAAAAATAAAAACAATGTATATACTAAGATTAGACTTTTCAACTAGCTAAATGCAGATGAAAGAATGCTCATAAAAAACCCATGCTACTATAATGGATGCACATTTTATTTATATAAACCTCTTCAAATACATAAAGTTCCATATGCATCAAAGATTCTTCCTTCATTCCTGTGCTATCCAATAGCAGTTTCATTTCACTGCCAGGGAAGCTGAAGCAGACCCTCAGCAACCCTCAGCAGTGGGTTTTGGTGGTAGGTTTGCTCAGGACATACCTGCAATTGTTTCATGCTCTCATACAGCACTCCTTGTTTGGACATCTTGCCCTTTTTACAAAGGCAGCACTCATCACCAATCCATTTTACAGCAGTGAAAGCAAGAGACAAAACCTGAGAAGAGCTCATCAAGAGACAGCCTGTGGGCAGGGGTGGAAAATCTCATCATCTGTGCCTGACTCCATCTGAACCAAAAACTTAACCAGTTCTGGGTCTGCTCTGAATCACCAGCCACTGTCAGCTGTCCCCATGAACAATGCAACAGCTGAACAATGTTTGTTGAAGCATTTAATTACAGAGAAAGGGAACAAAGATGCAAAAATATTGGACTAAGAAAGTGCAGAGGAAAAGTTTGTAAGAACTATGAACATCACACAGAGTATAAGCATTTTAGTTTATTCCAAGAATGTAGAACGTGATCCCAAATAGCATTAGGATTTGCAAAGATACATAACACAGACACATAGCTGAAGCTTTATATGAGATTTCCTCATGTGTCTGGAAGCTCATATCCCTGACCATTTGCTGGATTTCAGCTTTGTGCTCTTGCATTGCTGTGATGATTAGTGATTGCTGATTTTGGTCCTTGTGTCCAGGGATGACTTTATGTAAGCTGTGCCACCAGCACCGTGCAGGTGTCCAAATGTGCTCATTTCTGTAGGGCCCCTCAAGCACAAGGATCTGCACATCAGGGCTCAAAACACCTCAGAAACAAGCATGACACAGGCTGTACAAACACAGCAGTTCTCTGAGATGGAGAGGCTGTTCTTCTTGACTTGAACTCACATTTGGACAACATGAAATTATGCAGAGGACTTCTGAGACGACGGATGTGCCCTGAAAAGAACATTCCAGCTTTCTTTCCTCTTCCCCAAGGCCAGCACTGGCACCATTTGTTAGAAAAAAACCTGAGTACCACGTATTAGGCAGCAAAGCAGTGCACATACATCTGTTCTGAATAATTTACTCACATTAGCAGAGAAAAGGGCAACAGAAGACATTAGGCCACTGCAGACAAGGTGCTGTAAAATTCAACTCTTGTGTTAAAATGCAGGAATGATGGACCTTTGTTCTCTCGGGGAACGGCCTTCAAAACCTGACCTCAGCAGCTTCTCTCTGAGATGACTGTGGAGGAGGATGCTGTTATTTCTCAGTGTTGCTGAGTTCAGCTCAGCAAGAAGGGGAAAGCACTCAGGAAGGAATGCTCTGTTTTGCCAAACAAGGACATGTTAGCACCCTACGAGGACACCAACCCAGGCAGTACCAGCATTTGTTTTGTTCCAGTAAGTCTGACTATTAGTCACATCTATGCACTGTCTGCAGCAGCCAAATGCTGTAGTGAGACAGAGGAGACTTGTACAGGCAATTCCAGAAACACATTCATCCTGTGCCAAGATACAATATGCTGTCAGTTGAAGAAGGGGATTCTCACTCCAAAAGCAGGGGTGACATTTTGTCTCCAAAATTGTACCAGGAGTCAGAGGCTACATAGGACCTGAAAACAGTCAGGAATGTACCATGGCTCAGTCTTACAACATACTTGTCCTTGAAAACCCTTAGTTTTAGCAGAACAAGAGGAGGAAATGCCCTCAGGGCTCCTTGCAACGTCTCTACAGGAAGAGACATAGCAAGTATCAGTTATACTGTGTAACTGAAAAAATGGAGAAAAACCTAAGTGTGTTCAGAAGTAGAAAATCACAGCAGGTGTCAATATTTTCCAGTCTGTAACATCAACATTTCAAGCTTCTCCATCAAGTGTTTAATTATAGTCTCCTTAGGTTCCTTAGGAATTGTCTGCACAGCATACAGCAGAGTACAAAAGCAGGAAACCATTGGGAGATTTGGTGCTTTATTAAAAGGGGAAGCTGAGAACATGCCAAGTTTCTTGTGAAAAAAGATAATCATGCCTTGTGTAATGCTGTGAAGGGATGGCTGTGACCCTGACAGTGGTTAGGCTATCACAGCTTTTGAAAGTGCCAGGGAGCCACATCCAACACAACAGGATGCAGTGAGGAGCACGTGGCAGTAAGCCTACCTCATTCATGCAAAAATATGTCACTCCTGCTACTTGATTTTGCAGACCACTTTCATACAAACACACAGAGGAGGGAGGCATGCTGTCCACTCTGTTCACCTGAGAGCAACAGTTCAGGCTTCCAGGCAGGAACAGGCAGTTGAGAACAGAGAGGAAACAAAGTCTAACAGAACTCACACCCCACTGAACTCACAGCTTGCTGCTCCTTCTAAACCAGATATTGAGGACATGACAGCACTTAATGTTGTCATTACACACTTTAGGGGCTGCTCTAACTAAATGCACCCTTGTGGAACCAGACTCCTCCATCTCCTGATAGCCCTGTTTGGAGCACAAGGACACAGGCTTTACACTCCAGCAGACTCATGGAAGGTTTGTTCCAAGACTGACTAATGAGGAAACCACATAACCAGAAATGCCCCTTCTTTCCCAACAAGCCCTCATTCACCTGCATTTTTCTAGGGGGAGGCTGGTGAAAAAGGCAAGCACCCTCCCACAGTTCAGGGCCCAAGAGAATGCTTGTGACATTCACACTTACTCAGTCATAAGCAAGCCATGACAGTACAGCAATTAGCATGTGCATGTGCCACTGCAATGACCAGTGGGAAACCAATGCAACCACCTTGCTGGAGGAACTGGAAGCCTGGTCTTCCTGTGGCATCAGGACTGAATCCCACTGTAAAGGAAATCAGAGGCAGACCTTCTTCTGGGGTGTATTCAACCTCGTGGCCTTGGAAGGCAAACACAGTGAGAACCCAAGGAGGATGGCACTGCCACAGCCTCTCCTGGCTGAAACAAAGCCAGAACATGTCTGAGCCAGGCATGCTCAGGGCACGGAGCTGATACCTCAGCATCTTCTGAAACTGTAACTCTTCTACACTGTGTACTTTATTCAGCTCATATTCTTCACCATGAGGCTGAGCTAGATGCTTATTTGAATTTTCTTTCAAATCTGTAGGATGACCCCTGCTCTGTATACCATGAAACAGTAATTATGTTCATTTTGGCAATAATTATTGGTGATTGAAATAAACACCCTGTCTTCAATACCTGTTTCTTAAGTCTGCTCAAGTAAGAGAATATTCTCTAAGCATATCCCTGCCAACAAACCAATACATTCATGGTTTTTTTTCCCTAATACTGATATACTTTCATAGCTTTTCCCCATAAATATTTTTTAAGATTATCTCAGACTACAAGAAATTAATTTTCTGTATAAAAGGCAAATAGCAGCACAGATGTTCATGTAGCACAGTGAAAAATGAAGCACTTCAAACACGTAGTTGCCAACTGGGAAATTATCAGTTCTTCATTAGCAAGAATTTGAGTTAGGTATGAAAGAAATTACCAATCTTTCCTCTCCCCTTTCTGTTTATCCTACTAAGCAGGAAATCCCAGAGACCACATTTAATAATGTATCTTTCTAAGAAGTGACTTTAGATTTCTAAAGGATTTTCATTTATTACAGTTCATGGTCACTTCTGTAAGTTCCTCTACTCATTTTACGTCAGCTTCTCTCAAAAAATACCCAAGGATTTTAATTTCATTTCATTTTTAACCTTTGCATCCCATTTCAAAAGTACTTAAACTCTGCAGCATAAGCCTGATCATTATGTTCTGCCTTACACAGAGCTGCCAAAATCCAGGGTTAAAATGCAGTCAGCCAAAGTTCAGAACACTTTTCAGGAGAACACAGCCCAGGACTGTCTCAAAAGTTTCTCCTCAGCACAAGGTGGGATCCCCACAGGCAGCATCCCACCTCATCCAGCAGGTACAACCTGCAGGCACCAGTACCAACATTTTAAAAGTAATTTCACATGTATTTCATTCCAGCTTCTCATTAGAGAAGCCTGGAAAAATGTCAGCTGTCTTTTTACTTGAACACCCATCTGACTGCAATATGACCAATAGAGGGAACAACAGGGGACAGGACTTAAACACTGTATCAAACAAACCAGCTTTAGGCTTGCTAGTCTTTTTAAGAGACCAAATAGATTCATCCAAGCAGGATCAGGAAGGTGGTTTTGTTCCCCAGGATAAGACTAATCCTTTGCATTACCAGGTTTGTGGAGCCCTGTGGTATTTCCAAAAAATGGCAACTCAGATGTGTATTTATAGTGACAGGGTACGTGTTCACACCCTGCCATGAAAACTGTTCTTAGTATTCACTTTGTTCCTCTGTATTTTATTTTTCCTTTAGGTTCCTTCCCTCCCTTTTCTTTTGGTCTTTGCCAAGGAGATCTTCAGCATCCTTTACCGAAGGAGACTTTTTTCCAGTACCAGGACAATGCCAGATCGTAATGGCACAAATCAGCACAGAGAAAGGCTAGTGGCAGGTGTCCAGCAAAGAGTATAAAACCACAAAAGCTTACAAGGACATTGTCCCTGTCATAGCCCCTTGCAGCAGCCCTTTAGGGACTTCTTCAGGAAAGTACAAGGTTTATCTGCTCTCAACAGGTTTTTCTGACATGAATCTAGTAGCTTTTTTGAACACACAAAAAAAACCTCACAGCACTCTGTGGCACTGAATTTCCTTGTTTAGCTATGCAGTGTAGGATAGTGAAAATGTTGGGGTTTTTTTTTCAAGCTTACCACCTATTACTTTCATATTTACCAGAAGAAACAACACATTGCTGTTCCCATTCATCATCAGCATGCTGCTCCCGATTCACACAGGCCTCCATTGTGCTCCCTCCCCTCTCAGCTGCTTCAAGAAGTTTTGAACACTGCATTTCAGTTTGATTAAATCCTTTGCCAGTGAAGCTGCTGTGCTGGGGATGGAAAAGAAAAGAGTCTGGCCACTATAAGGAAGCATTTCAGTAACACAGTGCAAGTTTCTGTTAAAAAATCTTAAGACTTTTGCCTGCAACGACTTGTGCTAAGTCTAGAGTAGAGATTCTTTACAGCACAGGCAATCAAACAATTTGTATTCAATGTGGAAGATTTGGAGAAAAAATAAAAAACATACTTCTGTAAGCTTGCTTTGGGACTTTAGGCTATTTAGGTTGTATTTCAATGTCCAGGTTATTATGCAGTCTTTGTGAGGTTAAAACAGCCACTTCCTGAAACAAAATGAGATACTTGGTTGGAAGAGATCAGTGAAATTCAAGAGAATACTATGCTTGTAGATGCAGGTCAGATTTTGAACACAGTGTCCTACACAAAGTCCCTACCTCTGATATTAAAGTGCCCTAGGATAAAAAATCTAGTTATTAAGAACTAAAAACTGCTCTAAAAAGAATATGAAATAATTTAAAAATAGCTCTTAATTTAGATTGTCTTAGATCAGAAGGGAATGCATTTCAGCAGTTACAATGAAGCTGGTAAAATGTGCTTATGCAGTTACAGAGGATTAAACATACCACATTCCTTTTGTGTGACTTAGAAAACTAATCAGAGACCATCATCAAAGAGATATTATGTAATATCTATGCAGCTAAGTCAGGTTGTAAATCCTCCCACCCTTGTGTTCAGAAGGAGGGAGAAGAGTCTTGCTCCAACAAAACCACTGCAGGCCCAACTCAGAATTTGGTAATGCTGGTCAGACCCTGACTTTTATCCATTATTGCATCTAGATATGAATTTGCAAAGACTAGCATGCAGTAGGTAGGGCACAGTATTCCAGTGAGATGCCTGCAGGTAATCAGCCTGCTTAACACCATCCCCACCCAAATACACCACATATACCCTTAGCCTCACCAAAAAACACCTACCTAATTTAAAATTAAAAGTGCCATATTATACATGTTCTGTTCATTCTCAGATTGAGACTACAGACAATAACATATAGCTGGAAATGAGCTTTAGGTTAACTTTAAATCAAGAATCAGATTTTGTAGCTGGATTAGATTGGGGTTTTTGTGTTTGCTTTGTACCAGTAGATGTGTCTGGTGTGGGGCTCAGCTCGAAGAGTTAAGAAAGATGCTCAGATGCTGGTTGTGAATCCAGAAAACTCCATACAACATTCACTCTTCCCCCTTCCAGAAGAGATGTGTTCAGCTGATTACACAGGCATCCCTAATCCCTGCAGCGTGAAAGGAATCAGATCTGAGAAGCACCTTTCCATAGCCCATCTTCTTCATTTTACCCTGAAAAGGAAGTAAATTCAGAGGCTGCTATGATTCTGAGCTAGCACATACTTGCCTATGAGGACTACCCTATTACTGGGAAAAGATACAGCCTTGGAAGAAAAGTATGTTTCTCCTTGCAGGATGCAGTACTCGTGGCTAGATACAAGTGTCACACAGAAATAACCTGTTCCCTGCAAAGCAACACACAGCTTGCTCTGCACAGTGAGCGCAGGCAACCACTGCTGCTTTAGGCTTTGCTGGCTGCAGCCAAGCACAGTATTTCAGGGCACTGTGAGACTGAAAATCAAAGCAAACAGATGTCTCTAATCTCAGTAATAGCACTTGAACTACTAATTATATCAGAGGTTCTCAGGAGAGCTGTTCACAGGATGATGGTGAGAATTTGGTTGATGGGCATTTTCCCATTAAGAAAAAACCTTCAGTAAGGACATCATCATTATGTACCATAAAGGTCAGTACTGGCAAAAGACACTTCAGGAAGCCCTGTGACAAATGGCAGACTTGTCCCAATATTAATCTTATCCAGCCATCAGCTGGAGATGGCTCAAGTGGTAAATGTAATAGAAAAAATAACAAATAAATCCTGTTTTAGGAACAGCAGTTCTCTGGTCAACTCAGTCTACCAAAGTTTAGCGGCAGCTCTTCACAGACACATCTATTAAGTTAATTAAAACACAAATATACAGTCTGGTTTATTTGAGCTCCATTCGGTGTCATACTGCCAGCCCATGGACTTTTACTCCCCTACATCAAACTCTGACTTTAGCATATGTAATACTTCATTTTGAGCAAACAAGTCTTCCTACAGGATAAGGATCACTACATTAAATTATCATTAATTTTAATTACCATGCTATCTCAACTCTGGATATGCTGCCCAGCCCTACAGACATGTTTTGTTTCAAACTACAAAGCAGCGTCACTCTTCTGTACTGTGTTTAAAAGCCATGACATTTACTTAACCCTTATGACAATCAGTATAAAGGAGAAAGCTAAATCACACCACTGAAATGGTAAACACCAAGTTCCCAGCAGTGTTAATCTTTCTCTGATCCCTTTTTCCAAGAGGCTGCTCCTTACAATCTGATCAAACTTGAAAGCCCACAACTACTTTTGGACATTAGCTGGTGAAGCAGAAAAGAGGAGAGCGAGTTAAGGTGGACAGTGAGTGTAAGAAAAGTGTTTCATTGTACAAATTTCTTCACACTCAATCCCTGTGGCTCTTCTTACTAAATGTGTTTTATATTACTTGAATGACTACCTGTACCGAATTTCCATAGCCCCTCTTCAGTCAACAAAAATCCAGCACTAACATAGGCCTTAAAGACTAAGAAAACAGAAGATGGAAGAAAATAGGTAGCCAGGGGTCCCAGCAGATCCCTTGGACCATTTACATCATATAAAACACTTGAGATTTTTACATCACTTGAGGCAAATTGAATAGTGAAGGGCTATAGGGAGAAAAGAATAGGACATTGCAAATTTTGAGATGTTGACAGATGAGGAGAGGGAAAAAAACTACTGCTTTAGGTTCTGGCTACTTTAGGAGACATTGGGATCTGAAGCCTAAATATTACCTCATTTCACTGTTCTTGCTTGTCAGAAGTATTCTGCAGTGGTGAGAAAAACATCCCTGTCTGAATTACTAAAAATCAAAAGCCTGGGCATTAGACTGGGCAAATACAGTGCTACAGAGTAAGTGCAGATCCCCTGCTGGTACAGAAGGACACGTGCATGTTGTGTATGCACTCTGATAGCAGTCTTACCCCAGACAGCCTGAACACGGTAATCTGTGGTTAGGTGCTTCAACTCAGGTACACTCCAGCTACTTTCTGTTAAGACATAGATTAAAACTAACCTCCAAAATTTTATTAAACACTATCAGTCCATCAAAGCTTGTGCCATAATGTTCACAGTGCTTTTAAGCTGGCAAATACTGAGCAGGTCAGAAATCCTCCCCCATGAGGGCCCTGGCACCACTAAGAGTTAATAAAATGCGAAGGGAAAAATGAGCACATTTCCAGATGCCTATAAGACAAACAGTACCTGTCAAGCTCCACACCCAGATTTAGCATGTGGATAAGGCAACTGCATTCACATACTGGAACATTTTGTTGGGTGTTTTTCCTAAGAATAAGCACTCTCCAGTGGAATTCATGTTTACATGTGTAAAACCTAGAGTTAAGTGGCCTAGGTTCTCTTGCAAATAACCTTGTTTGATGCTTGCACCCAACTGAACTAGAGCAGATGTTCTCTAATCATGTTTTTCTTCTCACTAGGTGAGAAGAGAGCTGCAGTATGAGAAGAACTGCTTCCAGCACTGATGTCACCTGGAACTGAAGATAAACAATCACAACCTTCTTAATCTGCTCTTGGTATCCTCTTTTAGCATGTTATTTGATATGGACAGAGAAAGCAAATTTTTAAAAAAATATTTTTCATTGTTTATTCTCCTAAAGGTCTAACTGCTTCTTGTCATGTCCTGGCAGGAAAATTCTCATGTTTCAATATCTGTTCTCTCACTATTTTGTAATAACTTGCATTAAGTTATAGCAAATACTCTGTAGAATAAGTTTTAAATAGCCCCACAAAAACCCCCAAACTCCCTAAATATTAATTACTGACTTCTTTTGCAATATCCTTTTCAAAAACAGTGCAATTTATTCTCATGGCTATTAATGCAGTCCCACTACACTGCTTCAATTTCCTATTCTTCTCAATCTACCTTCTCTCACTCATGTTCCCTGTCTGCTTTTTAAGTGAAACAGATGAGAATCCTCCTGGAAAAGATCCTTGCTCTATCTTACATTCATAAATCATGTAGCCAAAATGAAAAAAGGGAGGCAGAGAAATTAAAGAACAACAAAAGGTCAGAAAACTGAAAGTCTTTCGCAACAACATTCTACATCAAAAGACAGTAAACTCACAAATCTGACCCACAAATGTTAGTTAGAATTAAAGCAGCTGGATGAGAACTGCTGGAGGTAAACCAGGATGACCTGAGTAGTTCCATTAATCCTCCACTTGCAACACAACAAATTACCCCTACTTCATCCAGAACAGGGGCAACTCAAAGCAGAGCTAAGCACAATTCTCACCTCATGTAGAGAAATGAGATCAGGGACCCACAAAAGAAAAAGGACATATTTTTAAATAGAACACTACAGTCCATCTGCTGCTTAAAATCTCTCCATACTCCTTCCCACTCCAGGGCTCGAGCACAACAAAGGCCTTGCAGGGATCCTGGGGAGCAGGCAGGCTGGCCTTTCCATGGACACCAAAATCCATCCACTCTTCACGCGAAACAGGTCTCTCTTCCCCAGAGTTGTCAGTGCATTCTGCCTCGCTGTTCTGTACACTGTAATTTTCTTCACTTTCAAGGTTTATTTTGAGGTCCGAATTAGGTTCTACAGAGTTTGGCTGTTCCTAATAGGTCTAACAAACTGCAATTTTGTTTCTTTGCAGGAACAAATTTCACAGCAGTTCCTAGTACAATGATTTTATAATCTTATTTTTCAACTTGAAGCAGGATGTGCAGGAATAAACTAGAAGGCATGAAGGAGATGGATCAGGCTGAGGGACAGGTAGTAGGCTGGGTACCGATGACAGAAGAACCTAAGGCAAAACTGGGATTCATGCGAGTAGGGATTGCTCATTTCTGAGAATTAAGTCAAAACATTTTCTTCCTCATTAAATCAATCCTGAGATTCCACTAAGAATTTCTGACATAAGCATGCTACTCTACACTCTTTCAGAGCTCAACTGCACCACTTGCTCCCATCTCAGATTTCACTGCAGTTTGCTTAGTACAAGCTTGCACCTTCACTAATGTTTTGATCTCTGTTTGCTATACTAATACATGCAAGTTATATGTGATGTCCTAGGAGATGCTTTTTGTAACTGCCACCTGTCCAAATAACCCCCCTGCCCAGCACCAATCTTTTTTTATAGAATGCAGAATGCTTTAAGTTGGAGGGGACCATCACCTGGTTCCAATGCCCCTGTCATGGGCAGGGATGCCTTCCACTACACCAGGTTACTCAGAGCTCCATCCAGCCTGGTCTTGAATACTTCCAAGGATAAGGAGCCCACAGCCTCTCTGGACAGCCTGTTCCAGTGCTTCACCATCCTCACAGTGAGAAGTTTCTTCCTATTATCTACTCTAAACCTGCCCTCCCTCAGCTTAAGGCCATTCTTATACTATCACTATATGCCCTTGTGAATGAAAGGTCCATCTCTAGCCTTCTTGGAAGCCCCCTTTACATACTGAAAGGCTCCTGTAAGGTCTTTCTTTTTTTTAAGTTCAAATCCATTTGGACTTTGCTTGCCAGGCTGAAGAATGCTGCCTTGTATACCATCAGTTCATCTATGCTTTTCCCCCTCCTATTTATAAAATACACTTTCTTCCAATAACTATCAACAACCAGGACTTTCATACTATTCAGTGTTTTAGTTTTATAGTCTCAAACATTTCTACAAAATGGCTGTGAAAGCCAGCATTCTACCCTATGCTTCCTACTTATACAACAATGTCAGACTATTAAGATATTTAACTTAAACCTTTTCAAGATGTGCAACTGTAAAGGTGCAGTACCAGCCCTTCATATTTAACAGCTGACTGTGAAGAATTAAGGAGGATTCTCCTTAGTGCTCTCCAGCTTTGTCTAGATATTGGAAAAATGACAAACTAGGCTATGAAATGATTGAAATGATGCTATAAAAGCAGGATCTAAATAGGGCTAGGAACTCTCATTCTAATCTGTGTTTTTCTACTCAATTTTGGTTTGCTCTGAGCAAATCCCTTATGAACTGCATGTCAAGACATTTCTATAATGATCAAGTGAACAAGTATTATTTATGGCAAGATTTATATAACTACCTACACGTGGGAAGCTCAGCACAATGTATTTTTAGCATCAGATACTGAAGGCTTCAAAATAATGACAAAACCTGAATGTTTAAAGAAACGGGGTCATAGCTCAGAATTTAGCTTCCACTGAATGCTGTTTCAAAGGATTTCCTCTGTATGCAGTCACAATTAAAAGCTATGTGGACACCATGGAAACCTTGCCATCTTCCCCTAACATTGTAGGATCATTTGTATTACAGTGGCATTGCAAGACCAGTATTTTGAGCACTGTGCAAAACACACAATAATAGGTGGTGTCCCCCTCAGAGAAGTTCAAACCAAATAGGACTGACGAAGGACAGGGCTGGGAAATGAAGAAACAAGGAGATGAAGAGATTAATACCTACTCAGGCACCATCACTAAGTCATGAAACAGGATCAAGCCTTACAAGTCCCAGCACAATGCAGTTCTTCAACAAGATTTAACAACTTCAGTGTCTCTCTGTACCTTCTGGCTGACACAATACCCTTGCTCTAATTAAGATAATGAGAGTGCTGTTCCTAGATTAATACTATGTGCCCTACAGCCACTAAAGCCACACGTCAACATGTTAGTCTTTAGAAATTGCAGTACATGGTGTATATAGCAAAAAAAAAAAAATGACACAACCAGAGCACAGAACAAAAAACGCTTTGAAAAGATCAGTTGTTTTTCTCAAGTCAAAAAAGAAGAGGAAGCCTCCTTACATTTAGGTTTCAAAGAAAAAAAAATCCTCCCTGTAAGCCTGAACAAACATTCAGTTCACATAGATCTACCTTTACAAAAGGAACAATTAATTTTTCTAGAAAGGCTAACCAAGTATGGAAAGTTATTAAAATAAATTCTTTTGAACAAAGTAATATAAAAAACAAAGACTGAATGAGAGCGCAATAGGGAAATGGATCAAAACCATCTGCATGTCATGATACATATTAAATTCAATATGAAATGCATTTGTTTTACTTTTCAATTCCAGGAAGGCTTTGACTTTCATTGCAAATAAATAAACGCTAATGAACCAATGCAATTCACTATCGTAAAAGGTCAATAATATACCTAAAATTTTGTATATTTTTATTTAGGAGATAAATTTTGTTTAAGGATTCCTTTCAATTCCTAGGAAAAAAACCCACCCTCGTAGGATTAGACAGAGAACTATGACACTTTTTTTCCCCTTAAGATAAAATTCTTGTGGTAAATCTGATATGTAAGTAGGGAAGGTAAGACAAGCACTGCTGGCTTCAGAGACGTTTGTACACATCTAGATGTGATTCTCATGCAGTGAATGTCTGTCATGCTTTGAACCCAGCTCTGTCTCAGTATGAGCTGGTTTTGTTTGTGCACATGTTGAGGCTGCAATAAATTGTAAAACAGCCAATACAGACAGAATGTTACTTCTTTTTGTGGGTAAACCTGTAAACCTGGACTTGAAATTAGAAGGGATTCTCAGCTGTTAAAGTATCCAGGCTCTTGAGCCACCTGCCAGCTGAAAGATGGGGACAGGGAGAAGAATAAAGCCAAGGGAGAATGCTCATCAACCTGCTGCACCACTTACAACACACACGAGTCCATGGGGCTGGATGGAATCCACCCGAGGGCACAGCGGGAGCTGGTGGAAGAGCTCACCAAACCACTTTCAGTCATTTATCAACAGTCCTGGCTCACCAGGGAAGTCCCAGACAAATGGAGGCTGGTAAATGGGCTGCCCACCTACAGGAAGGGCCAGAAGAAAGATCCAGGGAACTACAGGTCTGTCAGCCTGACCTGGATGCTGGGGAAAATCACAGAGCTGCTAATTTTGTAAAGGTGCCCTTTTTGCTGGAGAAGAAACTGGCTGGACAGCCATATCCAGAGACTGGTGGTGAATGGTGCTGCATCCAGTTGGCATCTGATCACTGGTGGTGTCCCCCAGAGACCAGCAGTGGATGAAGTCCTATTCAATACGTTTATTGATGACCTGGACACAGGGGTTGAGTGTACTCTGAGTAATTCACTGCCGATACCAAGTTGGGTGGGAGTGTTGA
>VXAC01006436.1:432138-492282 GCA_013399225.1 Rhipidura dahli | reverse complement strand
TTTTTTTTTTTAAGTCAGATTTGATTATATGATAGTGGTAACCAATCCTGACCTGATCCGATGCTCTCCAGTAGTTAAGCTTTCAAGCACTTTTACTCTGGTCTTCAAGGAGATTTGACACCTGGATTTTAGAATACAATGTACATTTTTAATCAGTTTACACCATAAATGTAATTAAGGAGTAAATTAAGTGAGTAGCATAAATGCTAGTGCCCTTCTCTTTCGTGATTTTGTCACTTGCAGTGGTGACAAGAGATTCCCGCCCATTCCACTTTTCCTCACCTCACCACCTGCCTGTTCTGAAACTAGGAATGGGAATGTTCCTCCTATGATCATCCCACACTGTCAGCCCAAAACAATAAATACTTCTTACCAGAATTGTAAATTTCTTCTTCAAATTTGTGAGTAATGCTGAAGAGAGTTATATAAAACTTAGAAAAGGGCTATTGAAGTGCTCTCTCAAAATGCCATAATATTAACAAGGTCTTATTTTCTTGAAGAAAAAAACAAAATATACACCTGGAAATTTATGTGAAAGAGTACTCAATTCATATATTCAATACATAACTCTTTCTGCCTGCCATTGTATATGGGATCCAGTATGCTAGGAATTAAAAATAAAAATTAAATAATTTGTACAATGGGAAAAATGTGGAAGTTAATCTTCAGAAACATAGAAGTTATCAGCCATTTAATTTTATTATTGTAAAACTGTAGTTGGAAAAGACAAAACATGAGGGTAAGCAGAAACACCAAAAATGCTGGTTTTCCCCTTTGAATACCAAAAATAACTCTCTTTTATGGCATCTAAAGCTTCTAACATCTTATCCCATATTAAGTTCTCCTCCTGTGTGAGTTTTGTTACTGAATGAGAACTGATGAAGAGCACCAAGTGGTCATGACCCAGGAGAACAGTATAATAGTTCTTATAATAAAGCAGAACATATTTTGTCTTTTTCTCAATGTAAGTGGTTGAACTTGGGAACAACAGAGTCACTTAGGCCTCATATTGATGAAAAAAAATCAGATTCTAGACCAATGGATACAGCAATTTGAAAACTACTATGGTAATTTCCTCTCTAGTTTTCAAGGAAATACACAATTTGGGAATTTGGTAAAACAAAGTGAAGAAAATAAACAACAGATTTCTATACATACCAGTTAAAGTTTGTGTAAGCATCTGTCTAGACACCCATAGTTAACTACACTCAAAATGTGCATGCATAAAGGATATGCTACACTAGACCATGAGATTATACATTTATCCTCATTTGTGATGGTGGATGCCTAGAACTCATGAATGGAAAAAGATACATTATAAAGTATTTAATCCTAATCAATATTTATTAAAGGCGACAGAGTAACAGTAGTGCAAACGTACAGTACTTTACTAAAAATCCCAGCAAGCTGGACTTCTTATCATGCAATAATTAATGAAGTTTTATGATTTATTTTAACCCTGAAGTGAGGGGTTTTTTTAAACTCTAATTATATTAATGTACTAAAAGAAATACAATTGTCACTTAGTTTCATTAAGCATGACAGGTAACAGTTTCAAAGACAAATGCTGAAACTTGTGAAAATTGCAAGTTCAGGTTGAAGTGATGATACGGTATCAATGGGTTGGAATTGTGCTTCTCACAGCATTAATCAATACTAAAATTTATTTTTTAATGTGTGAAGGATGTTTAGTTTCATTAACTTATGACTAGATTCTTTATACTTAAGTCTTTCTTTCTTTGGACTTCTGTCTTTTATTTTAAAATATTCTGTCTGTTTATAAATCCACAGCCAATCTCATAAAATATTACTATTGGAAAAGAATCAGTTTTCTGCATACCATGTGCAGTTTGTGATATTGATCATATAACAAAGTCAATTAAAGGAGACATGGCTCTGTTAAAACTGGAAAAGTTTTATTATTGTCACCTGTGCTATACTCTGTGCAAAATCAGAAGATTTACATTTGTTCAGTTCAGTTCTCACTCATCTTTGCAAACCACAGGCCGTACCTGCAATCCCCTAGCATAACCTAGATTTTTAATTTCCAGTTGTGAATACATTAACTGCTGAACCAAGTCAGCATTATATTTAGCTTAGCAGAGCCTGTATCATAGGTTACAGATCTGAAGCTCTTGAGCTGGGACTGAGAGGATCCTGCCATAAAATATTTTCATTACAGCTTTATGGTTCAAAATGTAAACACGCACACACTCCATGCTCTTGTCCATAGATGGGGATTGCTTATGTTGTACTTTGTAATAGCCCGTGTAGTGGAATTTTAGTGCTTTGGGATAAGTGAGCAGTTAAAAACTTTAATTTCCAATGCAGTTAATGAGCAGTGGTAAGGTGTGTACAGTAGATTTTTATGGACAGCTATCAGAAAGAATGCTTACAGCACATGGACAGAATAGAATAAACAAATATTTGGACTATTTGTTCTAAGTGTGGATAAATAACGTATAGATGGTAATTGATACATAAATTTAAATTTCAGAAATGACAAGAATGAAACCATTTAATCAATCTCTTTCACAGTACTGTAAAGTCAATACATGAAGGGTATCTAGAGCAAGCCATTAGCTCTTGTGTTAGGATACAAGAGCCTTTCCAAGTAAAAATATAGTTAGTACCACGTATCAGACAGTACTGAAACCTACCCCTGTCAACATGTCTAAGCTTGCTAGGGGCAAGACATAATGTAAACACTTGCATGTTGAATGTAAATGACTATGAACCCATTTGTAGCTTTCTCTGCTAATATCACCTATTTCTGCTCTCTGCAGGCTGTGTAAGCTGTAGGTTATGGACTGGCAACTTAATATTACTCTTTACATCTCCTGTACATCTGGCTCTTTATTCTGCTAAACTGCCAAAATTCACTTAAAAGTGGGTACTATCTCTTAAACTTACTAATCCAATATGATTAGGAGACAATGTTCATAGTGGAGGAGTATATGGGGCAATTAATAGCTTTTGAGAGTGATTAAATGCCGAAATGGAGCCGAGGCATTTGATAATCACAACAGCTATTTATTGTTGGACTATCCCAGCCACATGACTGTTTTCCCATCAGTCAGTAAGAGAAGCACATTTAACAAACAACGTTAGAAAGACAGATTTTTCTGGGTAAATGAAGGTTTGAAAGCCCAAGCCGATCTCCCATGAAGGGCAGGCATAGGTAAAATTTGTATAGAATTCAGGAGTATGTTCCTCTCCCTAAGAGCAGGACTAACGACAAATAATTGCCAAAGGGAGTTACCTGCACAGAAACTGAGGGCTGAGACTGAGGTGTGAACATATGTGATTCAAATTAGGATTTATGACTCATTTTCATATTGCCACTGTAAAAGGGAAACAATTATCATCTGCTAGACTGGCCTCTTAGCATGTGTTGGAAACAAGTCCAGAGTGGCAGCAATTGTCCGGTCCCATGGGAACAAGCCTGTTTCATCTATATCTCCAAAAGTATTCATGAAGTAAGGATCGACACCTTAGGAAGAGGCCACTACAGAATTAGAAGGGAGGTTCTAGTGGAAAAATCCCCAAAGAGCTTGGGGAGGAAGTTGAAGTTGAGTTTGGGGGATTTGTTTTTTTTAGTTAGTTAATGTTGTGAGTTATAAGTAAAAGGCCAATGCAAGGATATTAGTTCATGTTTGTTTATACAGTGAATACCAAGAAACTCAAAACATTCCCACACAGTAGCCTGCTATATACAAAACAGCCATGTTTGGTTAGTGTGGGGATTTTTACAAAGAAGGCATTACTGGTACTCAGGTCAAAAGGAGGTAATGTCTTCTGCAGCTGAACTACTAAACCCAGGAATGTCAGTCTGTAATCTGGTGATTTCCAGAACATGTCCAAACTAATTTGAACATGCCTGGTGACATTTCTGATCCTCATTCTCCCTCTTCCTCTGAACTCATATGCATCAGTCTAACACTGTATAAAATTCAACCCTCTTAATTTAATGCAAATGAAGAAGGAAAGTGGAAGACACTGAAGAGTTGGGTGGGCAAGTTTGGAGAGTCTCTCTAAGCAGGAAGCAGGTAACTTTGCTTCTACTGTCAAGCTGACACTTCCCTGAGTATTAGTCAGGAAAGAAATATGTTTGTTCTTTCCATTGACCATTATGGAAAAAAAGAATAAAAGGCCTCATTTACCCCAACAGTTTTCTGTCCTCAGCTTTCTGATACTCCTATTTCAAATGATTTGCAGAGATAACAGCGGAAGTCTGAATTGGTGAACATACTTAATAGTGTTTTTTAAACAGCATCCTGGCAAGGACAGGAGATGGCCTATGACTGCAGAGTAAAATACATGAGTACTTTTATTTACAGTTGCTAGCTGTCTGATTTCAGTGTCTAGTTTCTTCTCCCTAGTTAATTTCAGTACGAGAAGAAGGAGGGAGGAAGACCGAGGAACACAGCATTCCAGAGAGCACTGATTTTCACTCATCTTTGCTCATAGATTTTTCACTCCTCTTTGCTCTATAATTCCCATTACTCACATGGTTTCATGTTGTGAGAGGGTACATCTGAGGAACTTCCATGTTAAATCACTCTGGAGATTCTCCTAGAGCAGTCTGTCTCAGAGAGCAGGCTACACCAGTGATTTCCAAGAAAGGTGAAAGAAAAATTCCACAGCAGAAGTGTGGAATAGTCCTTCACATCTACATGTAATGAGATATTATACTAATTTGCTAAGAGCTGCTTTTCTTTACCTTAGACATCAGACTTGGTCCATACAAGAGACCATCCCTACACATAAATGGTTTATATAGTTCAATCATTATATTCTGGTTTGCACAAAGAAATGTATAAAATTTCACTCTAATGTGATTAAGGATTCCATTTTTGTTCTCTAAAAGTGAAAGTGAACGTGATCTCAGTACATAAAAAACCTGAGTCCCAGCTGCATTTCTTTAAACATAGTTTCTTTTGCATTTTTTTTTTTTTTTTTAACGCAGGAAACCTCAACTCTTCTAAAATCTACCACAAACTTTCGCTGCATCTACAAGCAAAGCACTCAATTTTTGCATGTCTCCTTTTAAATACCTATAAAATAAGAATGGCAGTATTTGCTTCCCAGGAAGGTTATATTTGCCTGGGATGCTGGGATGCCAGGTACCAGTGAATTCCAAGCAGTTATTATTTGTTAAAACTCTCAAGACAAAGATCTGGAAAATCAGTGAACGCCCCTGTAAATAATCTTCAGCAGAACCATGTCAGGGGTTGCCATTAGGAGGCACGTTTACCAGACTTTTAGTCTTGCCTGACTATCAGCGTTCCAGTTTGGCCATTCTCACCTGTGGTATTATTGACAGAGAAGGCTTTACCCACTTCCGCTTTCTCAGACAGTCAAAAAGGATGTGATGACAAAACCAGAGCTACCACCAAGACAGCAGGGTAGTTATCTCTGAAAGCATACTGGGCCACAGTTTCAGAGCAATCCCACAACACGATTTAGAAGTTGACGGGCTTCTTGTTAAAGACATAACAAAATCAGCTTGTTCATTCTTGGGATGATAATGCCATTTCAGTGAAGTACAGCTGAGTTCCTTTTACATTTTCTGTGTGCAGCAAAAAACTCCATAACAATACTGTTGAGCCTTCTGAAATGAATACCTCTTGAAGCAATAAATCACTTAAAGAAAAAAAAGGGCTTCTGGGCACCTGGGCTATGTGTTTAAGGATTTGAACTTTCTTAATGCCTAAAATCTGGGAAAAAAGTCCAGAAAGGACACCCAATTAGAAAGATATTGACTCATCCTGACAAAGAGGTGGGGGGAGGGAGAAAGGGAGGAAGGAGGGAAGAGATCAAGGCTCAGAACAAAAGGCCTATTCATTTATAACAGCTTGGCTGTGGAACCATTCCAGCATGCTTAAAAATACTTTATCCATTAGTTGGGAGCTCTTGCTAAATGACAACTTGCTGCCCACATCTGACCACAACCCTTTTCACACTGAACATAGTAAGGTTCACATTGTCAAAAGCAACTTGCCACCTCTTCTGGACGTTGTAAGGAGGTGAGGCAGAGTAAAGCAAAGGTGCCCTGTGAGAAACAAAAATCCCTGACCTCCAGTATATAGCAAGGGTAAGAATAATGCCATTCAGTTCCTCCCAGACTATTTTAAAAAAAGAGAACAAGCGAATATACAGCATTTAACTAGAGCTGTCCTCACATGAAAAACAGGAAGAGCATTTTAGGTCAATCGAGTTATTAAAAATAAGATAATTTAATGCCTCAGTATATGAGCTCAACAATAGTCCTTTGCAATTTTATATGAGGCTCTCTATGCTAAGCTCTGATCACACACCTGAATAAAATCATCAAACATATTTCACCAATGTTCCTACATATTAGCCAAGAGATATACATTTTTAATTACAAATACTAAATACTTGTTGAACAGCAGGATTTTTTAAATCAAATTATTCTCTCCTAGGAACATTTCCTCCTCAGTTATAAAGCAGTATAGCTGGAACTATTAATATTTTATGCCGGGGACTGTGGATACAACTTCATACAAAAGCTTTTCTTTATCTGAAATGTGACTGTTGCTGTAAAATTGGTATTTCTATCTTTTCCCAGTATTTTGTTGCATATGCTTTCTGAGTGCAGTTTGAGGAAAATGAATGTCTAGTTTAATGTGTGTTTATTTCTCTTGACACATGTGTTGCGTCCTTATGTTAGTTTGCATTGAGACTCTGGAGAAGATTCTGGGAGAATACTGTGCAGTTGATCTTCTCATCAAAGTATCAGCTTTTCTAAACGTGTCATTCAGCTACAGCAAAAAGTACTCTATATTACAATATATGCTATCTGATTCACCTTCTTACAAGGATCATCTTTGTAACCTTCTCTCATGTGGATATTCTTAACAACAGCAGCTTTATGTAAACGCAAAAAGACTACATCTGTATCTACATCATCTGTTTAAAGTAAAAATATGGGGAAAAAATACTTTGGTTCTTATAAAAAGTATTCAATAATTTATATTTGGGGTTTAGATTTTAGATATAGAACAACAAGGTTTGTGAGAATGCCTTGCTTTCTTTTCTTTGTTTAGTTGATTACTTTCAAGCTAGCATGTGGAAGCAGTGGTGAGGGTTGGCATTGTAAATAAATATTCATATATGTCCAATTAGTTACTCCTGAACATGGTTCTAGTGTAAAGAACTAAATGAGTGTACAGTAGCTGTCTTTTTAGTTTCCTGAGACAAGATAGCTCTTAACCTAGGTTTGCAGGTACCTTGAAATATTTATGAGTAATACAATATGGATTCTAAAATAGATTTCCTTTAATGAATACTGGCATGTTTTAACCCACCTCTCCAGAAGGCCTAAGAAAAATGGCAGGGCAAGATCAAACATTTGTTTACATCACACCTCCAACAAAATATTTTACTTTGGCTGGCCTTTAAGTGAATGAAAATTCCCATAATGCAGTAAACCACAAGCCAAATAGAAAAGAGAGACCACAGGTCACACTACCCACAATGAAGAAACAAAGTCTGGTTATAGTTTTATCATGAGAAGTGCTATCTGCGTTTTATGTGCAATGCTGGGCTTGTAAATGTTTCTAATTTAATGGGGCAATGTATCCAGATGTTAATAGCTCATTTCATTTTCTAGACTACATCACAGAGCAAGATGACCTCTATGCAATAGAGGAATGAAAGGACTTCCTGAATTCTGAGACCAGATGCAAGGCAATTTCAGCAGCCTTCCTGTCATTGCCTGTCTCCTGGCTTTTGATGAGTTGGCTGGTTGGGGTTTTTTATTTAAGAGTAACATTTACTTACTGCATAGGAGTGCTCTTAAGATTAATGCATTTGCATGCCATGTGAAATATGAAATGTGCTAGGAAACAGATTTCAGTTATGGAAGTTAGGGTGCTGCTATCAAGCTGTGCAGGAGAAACTACTTGGTGGTGTCTGTTGACTTTAAGGTTCTTGCTCTGTCACTGCTCAGAAGACACATCAGGGCAGATGGAAGGGGTCTCAGGGACAGCCTCCTCTTTCCAATACCCAGTCGGAAATGCCCTGTGGCCCTCTGCCAGAGAGCACCTATGCAGATTGCTTCCATGTCCTTACAGCAGGTGAGGTGTTGAGCCTTGCATTAAGTTCTCATTTCCACCTGGGCTTCTCTGTCAAAAGTACTTTTAGCTGAGGTTGGATCCTAATGTATATGCACAGATGTTAATCAGACAAATTGGGCCCTCAAGCAAAACAGAGGATGATCAGCTCGTCTATATGGGTGTAGGTCATATATCATGTACCACTTTATTACTGAATTCTAATTTGTAGGGCTAGTGGACTCCTTAAAACAAAGAAAACTAAGAATCCCTGCCTCATGAAACATAAGCAGTCTTAAGCCAGATCTTAGTACCAAAAAATCTGATTATCAATAGCAATATTACAGTGAATACCTCAAAACCAAAATGTCACTATTCTTTTTGTCTACTGTAACAATGTCCTGTTCTCCATTCATAGCATGAAACTTGAGGTACATTTGCATATCTTAATAAATTGAATAAACTTTTATAGGAATAAAACTATGCCAAATACAACATGAAGCAGAATTAAGCACTGTTTATAGGAATATATAAGGAAATCAATGGTTCTTTTAATGAAATATATAAAATAAGGAGAGAACATAATAGACCACTCATCCCTGTATCAGGTAAGACCAAGTCCAAAGTACCTCATTATCTTTTCTCTAACATTAGCCTGGAGAAGAAGCCTCTGCAAAAACAATTACACTTCACAGAATGTTAAGAGGTTGGAATGGACCTTAAAGATCATTTAGTCCTAGCCCCCACTGCCATGGGCAGGAACACCTCCCACTAGCCCAGGTTACACAAGGCCTTATCCAAACTGGCTTGGAAAATTGCCAGGGCTGGGGCACACACCACCTCCTTGGGCAGCCTCTTCCAGTGTCTCACCACCCTCACAGTAAAGAATTTCTTCCTAGTATCTAACCTAAATTAGAGGGCTGGGCAATCACCAACCACATGAATTTCAACAAGAGAAAGTGCCAGATTCTGCACGCAGGATGGGACAATCCTGGATGCACAGACAGACTGGGGAATGAGATACTGGAAAGCAGCACCATGGAAAAGGACCTGGGGGTCCTGCTGGATGGCAAGTTGAAGCTGAGTCAGCAGTCCCCTGGCAGCCAGGAGGGCCAAGCTTGGCCTGGGGGTCAGCAGGCACAGCATCACCAGCCAGGCAAGGGAGGGGATTGTCCTGCTCTGCTCTGCACTGGAGCAGCCTCACCTTGAATGTTTTGTGGACTTCAGGGCACCACAGTGTAAGAAAGATACAAAGCTATTAGAGAGCATCCAAAGGAGGGCAACAGAGATGGTGAAGGGCCTTGAGGGGAAGCTGTGTGAGGAGTGGCTGAGGGTACTTGGTCTGTTCAGCCTGGAGAAGAGGAGCCTTGAGGGGAGACCTCAATGCAGCTACAATTTCCTCTTGAGGGAAGAGGCGGGGCAGACACTGATCTCTGCTTTGAGGTGACCACTGACAGGACCCAAGGGAATGGCCTGAAGTTATGTCAGGGGAGATTTAGTCTGGCTATGAGGAAAAGTTTCTTCGCACAGAGAATGGATGGGTACTTACCCAGGGAAATGGTCACAGCACCAAGCCTGATGGAACTCAAGATACACTTGGGCAATACTCTCAGGCACTTGGTGTGACTCTTGGGGATGGCCCTGTGCTGGGCTGAGAGTTGGACTCAATAATCCTTTTGGATTGCTTGCTTGCTTTGTGATTCTGTGATTTGTACCTATCATTCCTTGTTCTGTCACTAAAGTTTCTGATAAAGAGTCCCTCTCCAGTTTTCCCTGTAGGTCCCCTTCAGATACTGGAAGGTTGCTATGAGGTCTGCTCACAAACTTCTCCAGGCCGAACAGTCCCAACTTTCTCAACCTGTCTTCATAGGGAAAGTGCTCCAGTCCTCTTATCAGCCTCATGGCCCTTCCCTGGACTTGCTCCAGCAGTTTCATGTTCTTGTGCTGGGGACACCAGAACTATATGCAGTACTCCAGGGGGGTCTCACAAAAGCAGAGTAGAGAAGGAGAATCACGTCTGAACTACCAGCCATGCTGCTTTTAAAGGTGCCCAGGATTTTGTCGGCTTTCTGTACTCTATCTACACCCTGCCGGCTCATGTTGATTTTTTCATCAACCATCACCCCCAAGTCTTCCTCAGCAGGCTGTGGAGAACATTATTAAGTTATATTTCCTAAGTCTACTCTACCAGGCCACACATATTTGCAGTTCATAACTAGCTGAACTTAGTAGTTGTTGTTATTCAGTAGCTTTTCTGAGTAGTTCATTCTTCCAATTATTTTTCAAGCCTATACCAGCTTTTAATACCAGAAATGTCCTGTATTAACTTAATTATGTGAAGGGGATATTTTGTGGTTTCAAACCTGCCTTATTCAGATTTCATCTGATAGCTTCTTTTTCTCTCTGGAAAAGACAGTACACAATCAAAGACTAGTATGACTCAGTGCAAGTGACCTTCACATCAGCTCTAGCCAGTGGCAGTGGGGCAATGTCCCATGCACATTGCTGAGCTGAGGACCATTGTCAGCATCAGTTTTCAATTCTCTGGCCCAGGGATGAACAGATGATTGCTCCCAGAGCAACCACTTGGATATTGCCTCACATGACAACACATTCAGCTCTTTCCCAGAACTGCACTTGTATTTGACACCTTTCTCTGATCTATATTGTCTTGCCACGCTATACTGGAGCAGTCATGTCACTGTGGTGGTGAAGAGCAGTGACAGGCAGAGGCCCTGTACAGAGCTGCTTTCTGACATGGTGGGTTGCACACGGTGCAGAAAATATGGCTACTAAAGAGAAATAAAGAACAGCATGTTAGGGCTACAGCTGTTGCATTGGGCCTTTTATAAGCACAGCCAACCTTCAGTCCAGATGTCAAGATGATCCTGGAAGAATCTGTATGGGGTCTCTGACCCCCACAGATGGGAGAATGAATGACCCCCACAGATTAAACTCTGTGAAAAAGCCCAAAATATTAAACCAAATACAGTAGGGAACACTGACTGTAAAGAGGAAATTTAGATTACAATGGCAAAACTAATGTTACATGGGTCAGAGATGGCCATTGACTTTTATTCAGAAAGGTTCAATAAAACTAAGGGGTGCTACAGTATGATTAGTACCTGACAGGGTGCTAAATTTTTACTCACCTTATAGGTAAGCCAGAATTTGGACACAGATGTTTGGCTGATGGGATAGCATTCAATGTTCACTGCTACAGTGTCACTGTATTTAGGAGGACTGCCAAAGAGAAGTTTAGAATTTAGTCAGTAATGGAGTGTGTTTAACATTAACACTGGTCTACAATTTGCAGAGTCCCAGCCAGGTCTGCAACAGTGGACTCTCGATGACTCATCCTTGTGGCTTACCTTCATCATTTGCAGTCTCAATCAGCTGTTAATGCATCTCCTGCAAGATTATAAAATGATTGCAAATAGCTCAGATTAGGAGGTGTAAATGTCACTTAAAGCTCATTTCTGTTTCATGTTCTATCCAGCATTCTCTGTAGGCAGCAGATGAGGATCTACAGAAAAACAGGATCCTAGAAACAAACAACAATAACAAGACCTATTAATCAGTGTAATAATCTTTTGAATTGCACTTATGTTAGAAGGTAATCACTGATATTCACACCACGCTGAATAAGTAGCATTTCATATGGACTTCATAGTTAGAGACAGAAAATACAGAATTTTATTTCCAAAAGAGCATCAGGAACAAAATATGAAGAAAACACAGCTCTGAAGTTTTAGCACTCGCTTTCAGGAGAGCTGTATTTTCTCAGTTATGGCATGAGATTCTGTGCATTGTTAAGCAAATGTTGTGTCCATTCTTTACAAATGCTGTGCTTGAACACATTTTTCAGTTGCAATATTGCAGCAATGGGGTGTCCACTGGGTCAACAGTATAGAGACAAGCCTATGTGAAAACAGGCATCTAGGTAACTTAGCTGGTGGAACCTTCTGTTAGTATAAGCAAGAGCCTGATTAGATGGCAGATGAGGGACAAACATGATAGTTTTCATGACAAAGAGTCCTGAGAGACACCACCAACGTAAGAGTTGCTGCCCTGTTTCTCTTGTTCCAGTGCCATCCACAGGAGAGCTGCTATTGCCACAGCCTCCATATGTGAGCACTGAGAGGGCTTTCAACACAGACATGCAGTTAAACACCTAGGTCTGGGGGTATTACAGTATTGCCCTACAGTGTCTCACCTCTTGCGTTGTTAAAATGCAGTAATAATACCTACTTCACCGCTGAGTGCATAAATAAACTTCCAGTTTATGTGAGGTACTTGAAGAAAGGGCATTGTTGAGAAAGAATTACTTTTTTGTTTATTTATCAAATGAAAGAAAGATGTCATTCACTATTAAGATTTCTTCATGAAATTGAAATGCTTCAATAAAGCTAGACCGTAATAGCAGAAAATTCAACACTAATTCCAGATATAGAAGACCAGCATTTTTCACAATATAAATAGAGAAGGAAAATAAGATCAAAAATTTAAGATTTAATAAGATTTCAAACCTCTGCTTTATTTTTATACACATGCACTAAAACAAGATATCTACATTACACAGATGCACCGGTATAATGCACATGTCCTAGCCACTTAGATTCTTTTTATCTGCATAAAAAAAAAAAAAAGTGCTGCAATATGATACTGAATGTATACATTTTGTACAGGTTTATTCCTTTTTTTTGCATAGGTTTATTTCTTCTTTTTTGGATTAAGATAAAAAACCTGTGCTTTGGGGTCTAAAATGTAGCAATTAAATGTCTGAAAGGAAAAATGTATCCAGTATATTATTTATATATTTATCATATTCCATCATATAATCTTTGCATTCATAAATATGGCAATCAAGGACTGTGGACTTTAAAAGCAACCATATAGCAGAATCTGAAAAGTAGTATTTTAGTGGTTCACGATAACAACCATAGTGTGATATGAGATTCTTTATATACACAAATATGATCTTTAAAATGGCCTCTATCAGCTTAAAAATGGACAATATCATGAAACTTGTTAAAGCCAAGGTGAACTGTGGCACCATATCCAAATGCAAAAAAAGACAATCACATTTTTCGACATTTCGACTGCTGATGGCATTGAAATGTCAGCAAAGCTCAAAGCAAAAGTACACAATAAATTTGATATTACACCACATGTTTGATTAAGCCCAAGGGTGAAATTGTAACCTGCAATTTTATTCTGAGTCAGTAGATTTCTGACACATTTTGATTTTTTAACAAAGGGAAGCTCAGTCTTAAGGCTTCATAGAATTCAACAGGACTGTCATTGTTTTATTCAGACTCTGCTATAAATTGGTCTTTACAAGCCCAGTGGACACAAGTACATTAATAAATTTCATTATTGTAAAACTGTTTTCAAGGAATTGTTTCAAATAGCAAGGCTATGACTATACTCGAAATGCAGGCTATTAATTAATGGCACATGTGTGGAGAAACAGCAACAGTATTTTCTGATGAAAATTAGACTATTTTCTATTTTAGATTTTTAATACTTTAAAAAGAGTTTTAGGCGTGTACCTGAAGTAGTTCACATTTAAAACATAGGACTGTTGATGAATGAAAAGATCAAGGAATTTCTGAACATACTTGTTTATTTTTAAAAATCTATTTATTCTCATTATAAAGTATAGGATAATTCCAGTAACATTTAAAAATACCAACTCTGCCTCACCAGGAAGACAGGGGGAAATTGTATCAGTTATTGTGACAGGTCTTGAAGAAGAAACGGCTGACTACAGATAAAAGAAATACAAATGATGAAATCCACTCTGGTTTGTGACCACGGGAGCATGGTAATTAACTCACACATATTCAAACACTTTTTAAGAAATACCCAATTCAAAAGCCACGTGTTGTTTTTGTTGTTTCCTAATTTTTAACACACTGCTGGATGGCTCAGAAGTGATGCTGTCAAAGCGACAGTCAAGGACCGAAGTAATTGGAACTGCTGGGTGAAAAGACAAGCTCCATACAGGAATTTCCTGCCACTCCAGTGACTGTGACAGAAAAGCTCTGAAAGTGCCGGTAGAGATTTAGAATGATGAATAGCTGCTACGGTTAGTGAAAAATCTTGGAAGTTCAGTTGTGTTTTATTTGCTGAAATATTACCAAAGAAGGCTTGAAGCCTGTGACTTGTAAAATGTGACTCCAGAATGACCTCTGACAGTTGGGGCTCCTGTGGATGTTATGCTTCTATTTATCTGTGAGTATTGTCAGGTCCTTTGTCTCATTTCTCAAAATAAAAGCACAACCTTTGTTCCACTGTTTGTCATTATTTATACACTACAAGGTCACTTCCTTTATTTTGAGACCTCCTAATTTTCCTGATGTTATTTTTTCAGGCTGCCTTTTCCACCATTCGTGATAATTATCCTCGCATGCCATTCTCCAGTCTTCAGAGATAAACTTAACAAGGCTATGTCCACCTAATGGACTTCAAAGTAAATTGTTGCAATGTTGAACCTAATTACCCTGCTGTTCTGTGGAATCTGTAACCCAGTGACAGGCATGTGGGCTCCTGTTACCTTGAAACTCCTGCAGAAATAGGCTAGTGAGAACAGCATCCACTGAAAGCAGGGAAATGACACAAAGTAGGAACTACATAAGGGTGTCTATCAGGACACCCAGGCAAGGGACCCACCTGTCTCTCTCAGACTGGACACTGATTGCCTCTTTTCCCTTCTGAGGTTCTCAGATGTGAACTCCCTTCAGATCTTAGGTGCTTAACACAGGCTAATGCCTGTGACCACAGCAGAGAGCCAGCAGTGGTGAGCTAGCGAGTGTAAATAATGCAGTAAACCCAACTACAGCATTCAGCTGCACAAGACCCACAGTCAAATCCTACCTCTAAGGTAGGAACTTTTCAGTCTCTAAGGTCTTTGGACAGTACTCCCCATGATAGAGTCAGAGCAACTGAGAACTGAAACAACATCTTTGTAGGTCTTGTTCATGCAAAGAATTATTTGGTAAGTATAATTTAAAGTTATCAACATGATTATATGTAAGAATCAAAAAGATGAATTAGGGAAATCTTCTGGTGTTTAACCAGTGTTTGGTTGTGATGTACAGAAATATATGTCAAGTAATTTATAGACAGCACACTGATCATATACAAATGCAGTAGAGTGATAACTTTGAAGAGGCTACCCAAAAATATTAGTCATCTGCAAGTTATTTGGAGTGTACAGGCCATGGCATGATTTCACCCAAGTGGATCCAGTTGCAGAAATAGGGCCTGAAGACTTACCTGAAGAGCATCTTCCAGAAGCATTAAAGCTTAAGACTGGTGAAAAATCCATTGGTTTTGAAAAAGTGTCTGTTAGGCACTCTTAAGACGTAAAATCAGTACCCAAAATAAGTGCTACAACAATTTTGTTTTGTATATGATTTTTCAAAAATGCTACAAACATCACATGAAGCAGAGAAAATGAAAGCAATAATTTCCAAAGCATAATACCACATCCTTTTCTTTCCAGGCATGAGCATAAAAATTAAAGCTAAATAAGATAACTTCTTACTGAATGAAACTTTCACAGAGACCAGATCTAAACTAATTTCTTCACTTCTGCTAAAGTCTCTTTAAAAAACAGAAATAAACTAATCTGAGAGACTGGGGAAGAAGGAGTCCAGCAAACCTAATACAAAAAGAAAGAAATATATTACATGGGAAATGTAAAATTACTGGTATAGTTGAACATAAAAATATTCTGTAACTTCTTTCCAGAAATTGCTGTAGATGAACACTTCCAAAGGTAAAAGTTCTCTTCAAGGTATAAATGCAAACATTTACAGTTGATAAAGGTAATTGTCAAATGAGTAGGCTCTCTCTTTCTGTCTCAATTGTAAAATACAGAATTTTGCAAAAATATAATTTTTTCCCAAAGTAGTAGTAAAATGAATTTGCAGGCCTCTAATACATTTTTCTTCTAGATTCTCTTAATTCTCTTGTGCTGTTCATATACTATTCTTTTTCTATACAACTTCTCTTTTCCAATCCTATTGCTAAACACTTGGCTGTATTCCTGTTTCCTTATAACAATAAACTTCTAAAGTATTACAGTAGGTCTCTAAAATTATCAACCCAATATATCAGGAACAAAAAAACTATGTAATTTTTATTCATTTTTGTTTACTTGTTGATGAAAAAAAGAAATCCTTTCTAAATTTGGGACATAGTATCTATTGAGAAGATGTGAGTTGAAGAATCAGCACAGGACTTTCAGGACATTTTCATTTCTGCAGTGCTCAGCTACTTAAACACAAGAAAAAGGGATGAGAATAGAAATCATTTAAAGACAAGACTGATGCTACTCTTCAAGCTACCAGTCATGGCCAGAGAGTAACCTCCCAGTTCTACCCTGGAGACCCATGTCCTCACTCTCACCCATGTTTCTGAATTGACTCTGTTTTCTTATGAGTGTGCTGAAATCATAGAGAGCAATCCTTGACCAACCTTGGAAGAGTTACTGATAAAGAGGAGCTAAGTTGATATTTTCATTTAGTTGACACATATGTGCATATTGTGTTATGTCCCTTTGCATTTGCCTAGTCTGACAGATTGCTTGAGATGAAAAAAAAAAAATAATTCCATGGTCACCTAAATCTTTCTTTCTGCTCTCAGCAGCTTTTTTGAGAAAAACAGCCACTTTTTTGAGAAAAAGAGTCACAAAACATTGTGGTACACTTATAAAGGTAAAGTGCTCCTTGTCCAGTGGAAGAACAATAGACAGTTTTCCATTACATTCATATAACGTCTGTAAGTTATTAAAAATGCTCTAAGGCATGCATGTCCCAGGAGAAGTGCCAATTGAAGGGAATATCATTTATATTGTGCCTATTTAAAATATGTTCAAAGAACATTAAAGTTGAATAGCCAGTGTTTCAGACAGTATTACCTATTAGGGAATGCCAGATGAAAGTTTATCTACCCAAATTTTATATATATCTGTGTCATAGAATCGTACAATATGCTGAATTGAAAGGGACCCATCAGGATAATCAAGTCCATCTCCTGACCCTGTGCAGAACACCCCAAAAATCACACCATGTGCCCGAGAGCATTGTCCAAATGCTTCTTTAACTCTGTCAGGCTTGGTGCTGTGACCATTTCCCTGGGGAGCCTGTGGCAGTGCTGAAATACCATCTGGGTGAAGAACCTTTTTCTAATACCCAACCTAAACCTCCCTGACACAGCTTCAGACCATTCCCTCAGGTCCTGTCACTGGTCACCACAGAGAAGAGATCAGTGTCTGCCCCTCCTCTTCCCCTCGCAAGGAAGTTTTAGACAGCAATGAGGTGTCCCCTCAGTCTCCTCCACACTGAACAGAAAAAGTGCCCTCAGCTGCTCCTCATACAGCTCCCCTTCAAGGTCCTTCACCTTCCTTGTGGCCCTCCTTTGGACACTCTCTAATTGCTTTGTATCTTTCTTATTTTGTGGTGCCCAAAACTGCCCCCAGCACTCGAGGTGAGGCTGCTCCAGTGCAGAGCACAGCAGGACAATCCCCTCCCCTGCCTGGCTGGTGACGCTGTGCCTGATGTCCCCCAGGCCAAGCTTGGCCCTCCTGGCTGCCAGGGCACAGCTGACTCAGCTTCAACTTGCCATCCACCAGGACCCCCAGGTCCCTGCAGCACTGCGGTCCAGTCTCTTGTCCCCCAGTCTGTCTGTACATCCAGGGTTGCCCAATCCCAAGTGCAGAATCCAGCATTTCCCCTTTTTCAAATTCATATGGTCAATGATTGCCCATCTCTCTATTTTGTCAAGATGCCTCTGCAGGATCTCTCTTCCTTTGAGGGAGTCGACAGCTCCTCCCAATTTAGTTTTGTTCCTTTAGTGTCATTGACTCCTCAGTCATCATTATTTTCTGTTTCACAGAATATAATTTGAACCTCATATGGAGCTTTTAAACCACCAAAAATCCTCACTAGACCTTAAACAGGTATAAATGCTCCTTGCCAGCTGCAAGGCAAGCTATGGAACAAGAACAAAATGCAGGTTAGTTCTCATCCATTCACCAGGAAGAGACTGAACTCCTGTCTATAGCCTCTATTAGCTAATTAAACCAACCACACTGAACTGGCACATTCATTCTGCAGTTCACTGTGCTTGCATGCAAGTCATGCAATGATCTCTAGTATAGGGAATCAGTATTTTACTCTTTCTGCTCGATCCGAATTAGATGGATACTAGCTGTCTCAGATTCCTGCAGTTTTAACTAAGCAAAAAGCTTATTTCAGGTTTATCTCATCCACATCCTGGTGATTTTACCTAGAACATGATCAAATGTGACAGGGATATCATTGGTAGGAGCAGCATATGAAAACTGTTGTCCTCAATGCCACATACTCAGATGTGCTTACTCCTGACATTTCTTGTCCTCTTTGACTGCCAGGACTTTAGAACTTTCAAAAACCTTATCTGAGTTTTAAGAGAAAACTAGAGTTCTCAATGTTCTGTGACTGCTTTTAATTCTCCAAAGAATTTTCTTTGAAGATATTTTCTCAGAGAAGGGAAAATTCACCTCCAGTAATGGTCACCCTTCAGGAATTGGTGTAGTCTGAGGGATATAAGCTTCAGCAGAGAATATACCTGAACTTTACAAAGATTACTAAATAATTTTATGATTTTTTTTCTCCAAATCATCCATGTGCTGAGAATAGACTCAAAGCCAAAAGGAGGATATTTAGAGAGATACAGCTGTCATTGATTTGGTGGTTTTAATGAATGTATGTCATCAAATATCATTATCACTTAATAACTTGATATGTGACAAGCTGGTGACCATAGCTACAACTGTGTCATTTCTGAAAGCAGGTAGTCTTAGCAGATGCCATAGATCTTTATGTTGATGTATAGATCACACTGCTGGAAACTGAGAAAAGCCTTTAAAATGTTTGACTAAATATTTTCTCTAGTTAAAGTGAAGGGAAATTAAATATTCATACAATATGAAGCTTCCTAAGCTGGAAATAGGGTTTCTCTTGCCAAAGGAAGCAAGCACCTTCTATGAATATTTTGCTTGCCAGAAATATGGAATAAGCATTAGCTGACTTCTTAAATTCCCCCTTTTATTTGATTTCTTACCAGACTGAAGTGAAATGTGAACTGTAGCTTTAAGGCCTCTCCCAGGCTTAATACGCTCCAGGTGTACTGGAAGCAGTTAATTGCTTCTGAAGGGGACTTAGAGAATATTGTTCCAAGAGCCTGTTATTTCTGAAAAGACACTAAGATCAGAGTTTGCTGCCTCAGTGAGTTCCTATGGTGAAAGTTATTCATATACAGGAGGTATCTGGCTTGAAAGAGAGAGCTTTTATGGAGAACCTCTTTGTGGAAGGATGAATGCACTGAAGATTCTCTACAGAAGGCTATTTGAATTGGATGCATCTTAAAGAGTGTATATTGAACCAAACCCCTATGAATTTTAGGGATGGGCCCAAAGTGGGAAGCCAGGCTCAGGATCCAGGCTCCCTTCTTATAGAAGGGACTAAATTTGGGGTTTACATAAGGCTCCTCTCAAATTTCATTAACAGCAAACTCTAGATGGCTCTTTTCAAAATTGGACTGAAATCTCTTGATGTAACTAGCATTCTTTTGAGAAAAATAAAACCTTCCACAAGAGTAGTTCTGCAGCTCCATCATATTCTGACACAGCTTCTAATTTTCTAACACTGTACAACTAAAAATGCATTTGTATTATTTATGCTAATTAATTATAATGATAAATACTTGAAGAATAAAACCTTCAACATCAATTCCCTCCTTTCTAGCTTCCACATTATCGCATCCTAATAACTAGCAACATCTTGCAGCCAAAGGACACCACAGTTACTCAGTTATGCTCTTGCAGTTTCACGACTGTGCGTTTAAATTGAGGTCTACATTAAAAAAAAAAAAAAAAACAAAACAAAACACAACCAAACAAAAAAAAACCCCAACACTCTTTAGCAAGTGCATCTCTCCAGGGGCACATATTTTTAGTAAATGACATTGAATTATGAAACACACATCATGTTGATTTGTAAAGAAGAGCTAACTTGTGATTGAGCCACTGTGCTGCAGTATTTAAGGTGCAGGCTAAGTGCATCTTTTTTAATTTTCCACTGTGGCCCTGGATAAATCATTACATTTTTCAGTCTAATCTTATTCTTGGAAGAAACATATCTGTTGGGATTGAAATTTTCCAAAAATTTAGTCTGTATGGGAAATTTTAGAACAGATGTTTCAGGCTTGGCAAAATTACAAGTAAAGAAAACAGGCACTTATTTTGAGAATCATGAATCAGTTTTAATGATTGATGAGGTCTCTCTATTTGAGTGTAAACCGGTTGTACACAAATAGCTTTTTTAAAATAACTGTCTTAGCCTAATTTTTTACATCCCATGTACTTATCCTTATTCTGTTGTCTTTACTTCTCTGTGCTCATCTCCTTACTTATAATTTCAAGATCTCTAACGCTCTCAGAAGACATGAAAATGTCATCTTCAAATCTGTCGTGACTCAAGTACTATAGTATTTGTGTCATTTCCTTCTTATTTAAACTTCCTAAAGAATGTTTGCAGGAAGGAGGTGAAAATTTTCAGTGAGACATTATGTCCATATTTAGCTACACTTCAACTCAATTTCTTCACACTTCTTGTCATGCTGAACTTAAATATAATATAATATAGATGTGTTCCTGAGTTAGTATATATATGGCCTTTCTACATCTTTCCTTTGCACAACTTTTGACACTACTTGAATTTCCATCAAGTTAGAAATCTGTTCATAATTCCAAGAAGGTATACACAATCTCTTGTTTTTTCTGGCTCTCTTTCTCAGGGATTATTCATTGTTTGCAGGTGATTGGTGGCTGAGATATTACTAAATCCAGGCTTCTCATAACCATGATTAGAGAGTCATTAAATATTTTTTAATGTGCATAAATTGCTGGCTATAAACTCCAACCATCTGGCATTGCTGTGTCCTGGTGGTTTGTAAGACAGTAAAACAATACATTCAACCCATTTTGCTCCTAGAACAACTGTAATAATACAACAGAAACTCAGGATTTTTTTGCCAGAGAAGTAATACTACTTTCAATGCTACTTACTATTATTTTATATTTATTATTATAATGCAATATAAATATAGCTGCAGCTTGGAAAGACTCAGTATCAAGATTTCAGACACCCTATGTAGTATCAGCAGTTTAATAAGACACAGCCTACTCTCAAATGATATCAAAGTCAAGAATCTTGAACACTTTGGATTTCCAGGAAATTCCTAAAAAGATTGTTCTTTGTTTATTCAGTTTTACAGCTAGTAAAGCATGAATAGGTTCAAGAAGCAGGCAGAGTGTGCTTTGCAAGGAGTGTGTAGATGACAGCTGGAACACTTCTTTGGATAGCAAAGAATCCTTGACACAGTACACGTAATACCTAAGAGCACTAAATGTGGGGAGAAGGCCTACAACCTGCTTACTCCCTTCCCCCTTAATAATTTAACTTTAAAAAAAATTAACTTGAAGGCCTCACCTAATGTACACATCTATTTATCTTTTTGTTATTATTATTTTGATCTTTTAAAAAAATAAAGAAAAATTCTTTAGATGCTTCTTCCACAACAGGTATAAGGAGTCACTAAGTGATACTATACTTAAAACAAAAAAAAACCAAAAACCAAAAAACAAAAAAACAAAACAAAACAAAAAAAGCAAAAAAAAAAAAAACCACAAAAAAAAAGGAAAAAATCCTACCAGTTTTCTATGATACCCTAAAGTGCTGTTCCACATCATCATTTTCCTACCTCAGAGCATAAGATCTGTTTTTTCTGTGTTACCTGTAAACTGTTCTGTTTGAACTATTTCAGACTGAGGCAGCAAATCAGTTTGAAGAACTGCTTTGGAGAACACCATGTACCAGAGGCCCTGCTCATAGGAACAAACTTTACACATCCTTCCAGCTGCACCTTTAGCAATGCATATCACAGAGAGGTAATATCCTCAAAAATAACTTGTTTTCAAACTGTTTAGGGTTGCATAACCAAAAACTTTAAATTCTACCCAAAAACAAATAGAAGCCAGAAACCAATTAACCTCCCGCTTTATTTAACAATTTCATTTAAAGTGTACATTTCAGAGGGACTCCAAAATGCTCCATAGCTGAAATAACGAAAGTGTGGGTTTTGGTAACATCTGAAACAAAACAAGAGATGTTGTCATTTCAGAAACTCAACAACATGGACAATCATCCTGGCACTTTTAATTTAAATAACAAGTAGTGTGTCCTTTCAGGAGTCCTTATACCTTCACATTATGACAGTAGGTTGAAGTCTTAGGATGCAGCAGCTCTGTCCTCGTCATAGTATCTCTAAAATTATGCCATCTCAAATTAGTCATGAAGCCATGAATGTGCCACCCAGGAGGATTATTTTTTTTAGATAGTCATCTTGTTCTACTAAGATATTTTAAGCCCTCCAGCAAATTATTCAAAAATCTCACTGCTTTTCCATTCTGCCTAGGCTGTATTTAAATGCAAGTAACTGAACTGAGGCAAAACAGTGTGCCCGGTGGAGTCAGGCTATGACTTCTAGCAAGAGCACTGACCAGATGTGTTACAGAAATTTTACAATATAATGTTTGAAACGTATGTTACTATTCAACCTGCTCTGTCAATGCTGGAATCCTGCTGAACAGTGTCTGCCTCAATCATGAAGCTTTTTTCTTCATGTCCTGTAGCGGGGATTGGTAAGAAAATGAACACTGTCTGCGGTGCTAATGCTATCACACACATAATAAAGGACAGTCTGTTTGCAGAGTTGGATGGGGTAATGGCCTTTGCATAGCACAAGAGGCAGGCTCAGAAAGTGTTTTACAGTGGTAAAATTTGTAATATTCACGTTTCCATCCATGACAGTGACTACTAACACTTTGGGACTCCCTATGGGTTGTGAGGGCAAGTGACTAAGAATGAAAATCTTCGGAGTGAGCTGGTTCGCAGGCATTTCTTAGCATTTGCTAAGGGTCATCCTATTCTCCTTCCATTCCAGGAAGCACAAAATAAAAATAAAGGCTATCATGCTTTCAAACAAACAATGGAAACCTATTTTCTATAATAGAAACCATATGCTAAAATCCAATGTGTAAAGGCTGACTCACTGCTAAGTATTTTCTCTGGTTTATTGACACAGAAGGTACACTGAAAATATATATGTTCTCTGTTCCAAGTGTGGCTGTTGTCCAGTGTGCGGTACTGACTCCTAACTGTCTATTCTAATACCAGTTCTGTAGTTATCCAATTAGGTATAGCTGGGATACTCGTATCAGACATCCACATCCACATCTGTATGTGACAGACAGAACTTCTGATAGTCAGTGAAGCACACGGAAAATGGCTGATTAAATTCTTCCATCTGAATTTGTAGGCTGAAAATCTGATCTCAAGTTTTCCACTCTTTCTAAAATCTGACAGGTCAACATCCACCTCCCCAACTTCAACTGATTCTTAATGTGATTTAGAATGACATGAGACTGCATTTTTGCTGGATGAAATGTGCACTGTAATTTGTTCTAAATGTTAAAGAAGGCAGATTAGTTAGATTTCTGTATTCATAACCACTCAAACTAGGCAAAAAAATCAGCGATTTCTACCTGTTTAGACATAGGTAAAATATGTAAGGATTTTTTCCTATAAAAAAAGCATTGTAATCAATCTTTCTTTTAACAAAAGTTAAATTAATAAGCATAATAATTACACTTCAGCTTTCATATGTCTTTTTATGAGAACGTGCAACCCTAATTTGTAATTGTTTTTGTTGAGGAAAACTGAGGAATCCTCTAAGAAGATTAATGCATGCAATGTGCTTTTAAATGATAAAAAACCGCACAACATTTGAAACATTTTAGAGCAGAAAGCACTTAATAAAATCTATTAGAAGTAGTGAGAAAATATTCAAAAAGTCAATTTGTAAAGCATTTACTTATATTTCCTATGTGCAAATCATTTTGTATGGACTACAAGGATCAGAGAATGAAGTGTCAGCAAATAACTTCTGAAATACAAGATACCCTTGTAGTTAAATATTTCATTTCTGCATGAGTGGTCGTGAACATCTATGGATTTACCAGCCTTTTGTAGCCTATATAGCAGGATAATATGAGAATACCTTCTACAAGTGAAATTGAATTTTAAGATATTCTGATAAAGTGGGTCAGAATAGTATGGAATTATCAACAAACTTAAAACACTTCATGTCAATTTTTATTACATTCAGTAGAACAGAGCTCTCAAAAATGATATAATCTAACCTTTTCAATAATAAAAAAAAGAATACTCCTTCTTTAAAAATCTGATCTCACAAGTATTTTTCTTTAGGGAAATACAGCTCATCTCAGAAATATCCCTCTCTTCCTTTCACTGTCATTTATCATTGAATTCAACTGAATCTCTTTCACTGAGACTTTATAATTTCATCTTTAATACCCCCCACTAATCTCCCTCATGGTGGCCTTCAGCCAACAAATGTTCTTTACATTACAATACCCTCATTTATTCAATTCCCAAGAAACAGATCTGTGAAAGGGTTAACCATTTGATTGTCAAAAGCTTTGGGTTCTGCTGAGCTACTAAATTTCATGTGCAGTTATTACCCAGGTTAGGTTCAAGCCATTGCTGGGCTGGCACAGCGTTTGCCTAACAGGGATAGACCCCTGCAGGGAAAACTAGACAATTAGATGATACTCTGCACACCTAGCATTTATTCAACCTAAGCCATACTGGTATAAACTCAAAGGTAAACCATCTTTCCTTGATTACTCACTGGGAGTGCTGGTTCCACAAGAAAGGGTTGCAACTAAATTAGAAGACTTAAATTAGTTTACCAGATCAAAGCTCCTGCTGCCCCTTCATGCAATTCCAGGATGACATTCTACTTTGTTTCAAAAAGGGGGTGGGAAGAAATTATTTCCATCCTAAATGGGTAACATTAAAAGACTAATTTTTTCACCATTTAATCAAAAGGAAATTACCTACCAAACAAGCCGATGAAATATCACAGGGTCTGAAGTGACAACAGCACTGTATTTGTCTACTGTTCAGTCTTCCCATTTTCAGTTTGCTTATCTAAAAATTATTAGGTGAAAATTAGTCTCTCTACCAAGTGACCTGCATTTCATATGAATAATTAAGCATTCTTTGGAAGAGGTACATGAGTGTAAGTTTACTATGTCCCCAGAGAAAGTCCTTGCTTCCTATCCCTTTAACCTTTCTCCTAGTCCACATTTAGTTATTTAACGCAATATTCAATAGCCTTAACAGGAAATATTGAGGAAACTCTGCCTTCTTTTTAAGATGCCTGATGGTAAAAACAGACACACTAGATGAGGAAGATTTGGCTTCAGATTCCTGTTTTAAATTAGACAATTTGCAGCATCTTAAGGAGGTCTTGCCCTGTACATTGAGACTCATGGCAAGTCAGTGTCGCTTTCCAGATATTTACTGTTACAAGGTCCAATTCCTGCAAGGTCTGAGAAGCTATGAAGTTTGGACCTGTGTCTTAGACTCAAGAGAATGTTGTTGGTGTTTAGACAGGTGCTAAGTGTCTGGACTCGGGAGCTTTAACACCCCGCCCTGCTTGCCAGCTGAAACAGGTACTGGCACAGCTAATGAACAGCTACCTGAGCCAAGGATCCACTGTGCAAAAGATTTCTGCATGAAGTGGATTCAAGTAGGCAGGTGTCACTCTCGCAATATTTTTTTTAACCCAGAGCAGGTCTTCATAATTGGCCACCCACAGCCAAGCAAAAAAAAATGGGTGTTAACTTTTATCTTCCTGAAGCAATAGTCTGATAAACAAGGGGTTCTTAAACCCCCTTGAAAAGTCTATTAACTGAGTTTCTGATGATCTGATCACTTTGAAATAAGAAAAGTAAGCATCCTGTGGTTTATTTGCCAGTCTGTATCATGGTGTTATGAAAACCTGAGTGCACTGTTTAATTTTACTTGAAGAGAAGAGATCATTTGTAAGCACAAGGGATAACAAGCTCAGGCATTATGGCACCTGTGAGAACATGGGCATATCCCACCCATCCCTTCAGTGAAAATGAAGCAGGGAAAATGGAAGAAAAGGCTAAAACTCCTTTTTTTTTGTGCTAAAAGATACTGGTTGCATTCTAGGCATAAAGAAAACTACTACTTGTGATACCAAATGGCATATAAAAGTTGTTTGATTGCATAGAAGAGGGACTAACAGCTTTTCCAATTTTAAAAATGGTCCTATTAGAGACAAATGAAGGGGTTCTAATCATCATTGAAACAGCTCTTTTTGATTAAGTCAGAGGAATCATTTAAGATATAGGAGACAATCAACCATGTTCAAATTTGAAGAGAGCATCTAGCTAACATAGCACAAAACAAAAGAAAGTCATTAAAATAATTTTATTTTTGAAATATCCCTTACTTATTAAATGCACATTCATAAAAAAACATGACATAATAATAATTGATATTTAGGCCAAGATGGGTAGGAATTATTATCTTTATAATATAGGTGGTGAGTTAATTAAGACAGAGAGGAGGAAAATTATCTACTTAAGGTCATACAGAAAGCCAGTGAAAATAGTAGGAAGAAGCACCAGATGTCCTGTTTCTGAAATCTCTGTTATAACCATTAGATAGTAATTCCCAGTCTGGCAAGCAGTAAGGTCTTCTAGCGTGCCTCATGCCAGTACTTATTAAAAAGCTAAACCCAAAGCCAACAGCAAAGTGTTGCCCACAGCATATTAGTTGTTTACTGTTTGGCTGATAAAGGAAGCCCTTCAGAGACCACTGACAAAGTGCCTAAATCTGCTTTACATGTCCTTTGCATAGAGCCAGCTTTTGACCAGTCTGCAACCTGTCTGTTGACTTGTTAGAAAAAAATAAAAAAACATAAAGCACTGCCAGCAATGTTCCAGCAGAGGAGACAGCCACTGCTATGGTCAGAAAGTCACATGCACAAGCACATGGGGGATGGCAGCACTCTCCCCAGCTTTGGCTTCAGCATCCACCCCAGCAGTCCCCAAGCACAGGGTCTCTGTGGCTCTACCACAGACATCACTTGCATATGACAATCAAGTTACTCAGAGAGACTTTCAAATAGCTGTAAGATAAACTGAAGCAAACATGATTGACTGCTTCACACTTAAATACTATTTCATGCCAACCTACATTTTTCAGCCTGATTCCTTCCATGTGTTGCAGTGCCACTGCATTAAGATGGCTAAACATAAATTATAGGCTTTTCTTTACAACTGTTTTTTCAGACTTGATTGTTGCAGTCACCACAGAAATATTAACCAAGATTCATTGCTGGAGGACGTAGCTGTAAAAAGATGTAAAAGTGCTTCTCTATGAAGCTATTCATTGAACATCCTCAGTCTGTGAAATGGAGTACCACATCACATCATAGTACCTTTGTTTTGTAGCTTGCCATCTCTCCCAGAAATTATGGGTAATGGAATTTTTGATGTTCTTGAAGTCACATGAAGGTGTATTTCTTTAGGTTTTGCTATTTAATATGAATGTGAATTATAGATTTTGAGATTCTGGTTTTTTTCTTACTAGAGTATCTGACCAGAAACATTTTGAAAGAAAAACAATAACCTTAGCAAGATTGCTATATGTCTGGGTTTCTCTAGTCTTGGTGATTTTCCTACCATAAATTTTGCTTGGGCCAGATTCATTCTATGTCATCCAGTATTCCAAAGACCTTTTAGCACCAGAAAGGTTGAGAGGTTTTGGAGAGTACTAATAGCCTGATGCATTCACATCCACATTCAGAGAAGAATAAATCAGACACATTGCAGGTAAGATAACCTGATTATGGATCTGTATTCCCATGTGGAAAAAAACTCCCCTGAAAGACTGAAATCTTATGCCTAAGTGCACAAATAAGGTTGCAGTTGCAGCTCTGAAAATCAGATCTTCTGGGGTTTTTTTCCTCATATGAGAGACATACTCTTTCTTTGCATCTAGGAGTTCACCCACATCACCTTGCCAGTATGTCTTTGAATCTGAAGACAGACTCATGTAGCCCATAAGTTTATTCACAGAATCACAGAATATTCTGAGTTGGAAGGAACCCACAAGGATCACCAAGTCCAACTACTAACTGAGTGGCCAATAACCATCAAACCCAAAACCTTGGCATTATTAACACCATGCTCTGACCAAACAAACTAATCTCCAATATCTGACACTGCAGATACAGCTGGCCACCAGCCAAAAAGCAGTAATAGGCTGCCCACATGATGTGAATGGACACTAGTACAGGAAGAAACTAACAACAAAGATTCATATAGTCATGCAATGATTCTTTCTTTTAAGATAAATGAAATATAAGTAATTCTTGGTTTCTGAGTCTCCCTTTTCCTTTGTCAGTAGATGTTTTATATAAGATGAAAGGCAGTGATAATGAAGAACCCTGAGAAAAATTTATTTTCCCCTCATACTAGTTCTGCCCACCAAATATTAACAGAATATTATAAAGTAATTGAAATTATGTAAATGAAAGTGGACTTCCGGTTCTCTGAGGATAAACTTGAAACTAACAGAAGGTTTTTCCCCTTTTTTACATGAAAAATTATACATTTACCTATATATACTACTACAGTTGCTTGAGAAGTGTCTTTTATAAATTCCTGATGTTTTGATAAGTGAATGTTACATTTGAAAGCAACTCTCTCTTCATACATTTTAAACTGTCTATATTTGGAGTCCATTCTGTTCTCATGTATGAGGAACTATTTAAAAATGCCTATAGCACAGAAACTGTCACTGAAAAGATACCATCAGGTGGAGGATGAATGCTGTCAATGCTTCCAAAACCAATTAGTCATTAGGTTTAATATTAGAGTATACACATATACCTCTAGAGTGGTGTGGGGAGGGAAAGATGGCAAATGTGGACTTTTTCACTGAATTTCTACCGGTATTACTTACAAAGACAGAACATCGTGTCTGAAAAGGACTGAAAACATGACAGAAGTGCTCAAAAATATCATGGTGTGAAAGTCCAAGTTTCAGTTACCTATTTGTGTATCTAATTCTGGTACACTCTCTCTCTCTCTCTCTCTCTCTCTATATATATATATATATACACACAAATATAAATATATAATATATATACTTTCATATATTAGAATATGTGTCCTGGATATTTACTTTCAGGCACTGGAACTATGTAAGAATAAAACCCAGTAGATATAAAAATACTCAAAATGGGACCAGAGCAGGTATTTCACGAGGAGTAAAACAATTCATTAAGTGCTGGAGACGGATAAAGAATTAGGCAAGTCAGACACAGAGAGAAACTGTTTATAAGATCTCCAAGGAACAGTCTGTGCCTGTCAGAAGCACTGAATCTACATTTTGTAAGGTTAGATACCTTTGACATTCAAATAAATAAATGTTCCTATATCCTTTTCAGATGAGTCTCTGGTTGACCCAATTTGCATGGAAATGTTTACACTTCCTTTACCTTCAAGGTAATTCATCTAAACTTACTTCTTATTGCACTGAAATGAAAACTAATTTATCATTTCCCTATTTACAGTACTGGACTATTTACAGCCAAATATTTACCACACAAAAATACGACAAAGACTTAACCTGCTTGAAAATTTTGTACTAAAAACAACCTGTCGACATAGTCCCTGTCATGAGATTTTTCACTTGCTTTGAACAAGCACAATCAGCTTTTCAAACTACCACTTGCCTTAAGTTTTGGCCCAGCTGTGTAAAAGAGCTGAATCAGGAGCTACATTCTTATACTTTGGTGTCCAGTAGCACAAGTGGTGACTCTCACTGCATCAGGGCTGTCTGAAACAGCCTTGGTCATAACTTTGTGATAATGACCACAGGATTCACTGTGGTGAACTGAAGTACAAATGACACCACTTTCAGAATCTTTTCAACCATCTGAAGGATTCACTAGTGAGTCCAGGCTCAGTGAGACCCCCCAGGACCGCTGCATGTTCAGTGCCTGTCTTCTAGGAAAAGGTAGCACCAGCAGTTTGTTTTCAGACATTGTCTGCCATGGCCACAGTTGTCTGGAGAATATTATTAAAGTCATCAGCAGGAGTAACAGAGTTTTAGATAAAAGGCACAAACAGATTAGGCCAAGTGCATGGGTCTCTGGGACATTGCAGCATTATGTTTGTATGGCATCTGACAAAATGGCTGTAGCCAGCTTCCTGATGTACTCAGACGTGCAACAGGAAATAGCTGACAATACCACCTTCAGTGTCCTCAGAGCCTGGCATTCAGGGCATTCAGGGCCTGGCATTGAGGTTTCCCAACACATATGCCATGCTTCTGATTCTGCCTTTGCACCTTAGCAAGAAGATCTTGCTGCCCCATCAAGCCTCAGATGGAGCCAGGTTCAACAAGGCAAGAGGAACACGAACTCAGTGCAGCCCTGTCACGCAGCAGCCCTACAGCTGTCCCTGATAGTTCCTGTCCCCTGACATAACAGAGCAGGATGGAGCTGGGGACACAGCAGAGCTGGCATGCAGTGGGACCAGGGGTGCAGGCAGCTGTGCTGTCATTGCCCCATTGGGGAACTGCTTTGCTGCTCCAACAGCCTGCCTAAGGAACTCCCTGCACTGCTCATGCACGTGAGCTTCATTCCTCTGGTCCAAAAACTGTGCAGGAAGGTGAGGGTTTAGGAGGCACAGCTCTGTGACACAGCTTCACATGTGAGAGTTCTGCTGCTCAGGGGAAGGCTGCATTTGACAAAAAGCCATAAACTTCCTAGTCAGACAGCCATGAAAATACAGATGTGTGTATGTATGTATGTGTAAACACAGCTGAAGTACCTTTGACGTTCAGAGTCTCTTAAATCAGGGGAGCCCTTGCTTGCAATCATTTCAAGAGACAAAAGCCACCCAATAACTTCATTTGCTCACCATTTAGTAAATATATATTTCACTTACTGAAAGATGTTCAAATGCTGGAAACTGGAAAGAAATATCAGACATTTTTATAAATACAGTGACTGATTCCATGATTTATTCATGAGGTTATAAGGTACTATTGGGTTTAGCAATCACTCCATAAATAGGGCAATAAAAGCACAGACCAACACCTTTCACTTACCCTAGTAAGTAACTTCATGGTCAGATTTGTATGGTATACTGAGCAGAAAGCCATTTTATATCAGATAATGAAAATATTTAGAAAACCTCTAGAGCAGTGAGGTCTGAAGAACTCCTAAAACTATAATTGTTTTAAGCCATTATTAGAAATGAAAATATTGCAGAATTATGGAAGTTTGCTCATAAATAGTGTGTTACACCAAAAAAAAAACCTCAGGTTGCCAAGAAAAGCCTTTTCAAATTGCATGAAAAAGAGGGGACACTTTTTCAGCTATCTTTCTCTACTACTTAACAATAACTATATGTATTACAATATCTCTGTTGTCATAAATATTGTATTATAAGCAAAGCAGCTATCATTTGGAATACAGTGTACTTTATATCATTCAAAATCAGAAAAAAAACCCCTAGAATAAGTTTAAAAATATATAATTATGTAAGGGTCACCAAATGCAACCACACATTCATGGCAATAACTTTTAACATGTCAACTCTAAAAAAATTTAAAGATGACTGATAATGTTCATTATTTAAAAAAGAATAAATTATTTGAGTTCACCTAAAAGTTGGGCCTGTTCTAAGCTGATATATCTATTCAACATATTGAGGAAATATCTTTTCTCTGACATGAAACTTGGATCAAAGTTTTTCTCCCCACATGTAAAAGGTAACAGCAGGCATGAGAGGTGTGATTCTGATTTTGAGGAGTTCATGTGAACTCTGCTTGATCAAGAGCTGAGGCATCTCCAAGGAAAATCTGGGGAGCCTTGAGTGACAGTAAAAGTTTCATTGGCTAATACAATCCTGCCAAATTGATTGAAATAATTTGCACTCACTACACATTAGAAACCTATAAAAACAGATTCTATCCTGTTACCAGAAGTACAACAGAAAGTCCAGATCTCAAAAAACCCAAAAAAAAAATCCCAAAGGAAGTCAGAAAAGTATATTAACATGACCAAAATGCTCTTATCTGAAAACATTGTTCTGAATTTCTGTACTCCAGTCTATTAGAAATATATATTCAGCATGTCTGCTAAACCTTTCTTAACAGATTCAGCTCAACAACTATATGTAATATTCATGTCACATAATGGAAGCTGTCCAACATTACTAAAACCAAATATACTTTGTAATAATTTATTTTACCAGTGCATTAGATCACAAAGCTTGTTTTTTATGTGGTATTTCTGTATATTTTTTTGAAATGTTATAATAAAATTAAATTACTTTTGGAGGATGAGTACATGGCATTATCGGTAGATTCACCAGAAGGTATATTGCTAAGTGCAAATCCTGTGTAGGTGGTGTGGTTCATTTAAGGCCAGGCAACCAGACAATTAAGTCTGGTAATTCCCACCTGGTAAGTCATCCCAGCCCTCACAAGTTTTGGCTTCCCAAGGACCACTGAATTGGCTTTCAAATACAAGACGGAAATATTTAGTCTGCATCTACTTACTTTATTTTGTGGGAATGCAAACAGTGATCCTGTCTGCATTTCAAGCAATGATAGTAGCATGATACCAACACCAGCTATCTCATACCACGGATGGCTGGGCAGCAAGAGGCTTTCCCTGAGAGCACTGGCTTGACTGGCTGGAGCCAGCTGGGTTCCTACTTTCAAATAGCCAAGGTTCTTTAGTGGTTGTGAAATACTCTTAGTGACCCATTCCAGTGGGTTTCAAGTGCTAAGGGTTAATCTTAACAAAAGGACAAAGTGGATGTAAGTTGGTGGTTCTCAAACTGTCGCCAAGGACTAGACTTCTTCTTGACCATCTTGGGCAGCAGGCTCTTGTGAACAAACTGATTTTTTTTTTCCTTTTAAAATGCAGCACTTCAATATCTGTGCCTGTTAGAATGGTTCCTTCTCCTAAATAAACAAACCTGCAGTTAAGTTTGTGCTCAGCTACTGCCTTCCAAATCTTTCTAGCAGCAATAATAAGAAATTCTTCATACACCAGACACCCTCCCAATTCTCAGACAAATCATTAGCAATGTGAGCTGTTTTACAACAGGTAAAACTAAGGAGGTTACACATGATTAGCCTAAAACCACAAAGGCAGCCTGTGTCTGAGCAGAATAGAGAGCTGAGCTAAATAAAATAATTATGGGTCCTGCTACCTGACTGCTTTCAGAAGCCAGTCAGCTTTATGCCAGGATGGGAGAAAGTTACTGTTTACGTATTTATATCCTTTATCATATTTATGCTAAAAGTAGATCAGTCAGTTTTTAGGAGCCTGTATGGAAAATTTTCCACTGCTGTTGGCCACATTTGCACTTCCTGTTTTTATGTATGATTTGTTTCTGGAATTGTCGATGCGGCAAAAAATACACAAATCCATCAAAATAAACCAAAACCAACTGAACCTTTGCTTTTCATGCAAAACCAAAACACCATCTCCTTACTTTGGAGAAAAAGCTTTAATTTTGTGAAACTTCAAGAATTGTTTTCAACTTTTTTTCTGTATCTCACAATTTCCTTTGTTTCTCAGCTACAAAGTTTGGCTCTGAACTCACTGGATTAAAGGAAAGATAAGGTTATTATGCACAGTGAAAAAGAAACTCACTGCTCTGTACCATCTTTTTCCATCAGTCAAAAAGTATAACTACTAATAATTCATTTACAGCAAATTATTTTGCACAAGGACTTTGCAAAGTGTATCTGTACTCTCTATAGCTGCAGCATGCTTGGCTTCCCATAAAATAATCTACTGCTGTATTATATGTATTATGCTGTATGTCAAAGCTGTGGGGTTTTTTAAATAGGTGGGTTTTCTCCCTGAAATAGATTTGAAAGAGTCAAAGATACCTTTTCTTGTCTGATCACCTCTCTGATGTTTCGATTTCCTCAGTGCACTCACACCTCAGGATTAAAGTGTTCTGCCAGGTTTTTTCCAAGGCGACTAACAAAAATCATCATTATTTTGGCTACTTACTAACATTTTAACTGTTGCCCTACCTACATGTTCACTAGCATCTTTCTCATAAAATTTCTGTAAGAATCACAGAAATGCTGAAAAAATTATTTTTACAGTGCAGTGGAACTGCTAAGCTTGTGCCTCGTTTTTGATTAATTTCATGCCTGACTCAGTCAGAGATTAGGCCCTGACACAGGTTATAATTAAATATTGAAATCATGAAGTGCAAGAATGTTTAATTTTTAAAATATGAGTTTTAATTTACCTCATACAGAGAATAGCTCTGGTCACCTGCAGAGATGCATTACACACTACATTGCCTAATGTAGGATGCCTGAATAAGGCTGAGCATACAGTTAAAGTAAACTAATGCAATTTACTGAACAGCAGTCAAATATTTATCCAGTTGATGAAGCAGACTTTATGTGAAACTCAGACAATAATTAAAGAGAAGCCTTGCTTAAAACATGCTTATTCCAGTTTCCACAAATATGTTATACCACAGCAGCATCTTCCTTTTCTCAAATATTGATGTTCTCCTAACACATTATACAGTGAGCTTGTCCTTGGCATTCTCTTGACTATTTAATGAATACATTTCCTGGCATTTGCCTTATCTTTGTTATGTTGTTCTTTGGAGAGCTAAAACTATTAGTTAGCCCTTGACAGAAAAACATCAGAGCAAGCTAGTAAAAGGTCTTATGGTATCAAAGTTATTAACATGGTATTTGATTAAACCACAGAAAGATGGGGAATAGATACTACAGAATATGTCCCCTGTATTTAGGCTTTCACAGCCTTGAATGTCTTTTCATAGAACTTTCACATTTGTTTTTGTCATTTTAACTGAGCAGTAGTCTGTATAGTCACAAGCTGAATACTAATCCAACAATTATTTTGTAGTGCTCTATCATTCCAAATAGAATTGAATATATTATATATTTCCTCCTCTTCTAAACAGATATTTTTGCTTCAAATTTTCATTGTAAAAGAAATTTAAAACTTGTATACCAACAGCAGGAAATACGTGTTGAAGAGATATGTATTTTACACAATATAGAAAACAATGTAAACTGTTAGCATGCAGACATTTAGAAAACTATAAATGGTCTTAATTTTTAAATTATCACATTTAAATTTGTGTACAACAAAATTTACAAGCATTATTAAATCTTCACCCTTCAAAGCTTTATTAGAATTAGGAAGCCTGAGCAGTTATTCTTCAGAAATGCCTAATGCCGACCATAATAATGGGGAAGACAGAGCTTGCACCCAATCTATGTTCCTGAACTAGATGGAAGCATATCTCCAAATAATCTAATGACCAGTAGGTAGTGAAGAATATATGCTTATTGGCTGTTAAAAGTCATTAGGAGGTCCTCAATTTTTTCACTAATGGAAAGCTGATGATATTTCTATGTCTATTGCCTTCAAAATAGACCATATTTCAAAATACACCCTGAAAATTACAGCACACTTAATCCAAACACTCCTATCTTTTGCACACCTCTTGATAATTCAATGTAAAGTGACTCTGTGAGGGTTCTGCTTCCCTGAAGTATCATTTTTGTTTTAACAGCTTGTTTTTTACTTTATAAAGTCACACATACAAACAGCCTCTCCATTTAGAAGGCTAATGGAGCATTTTTAAGAAATTGGGATTATCTTATTTAGTTTAGAAAAGAGATGAAGGCAAATTCCAACAACACAATTTAGTGCATGAGGAAAGCTGTGGAGCAAGAGCCCAACTGGACTAAGCTACCTCAGCTACTTCAGCAGAGCTGTGCCAGTAAACATAAGCTGGGCTTCTGGTCTGGTATTAGAAATTGCATCCAGCCACACTTCATTTTCAGCTACAGCCTCCAACTCAAACCAGCTGCATCTGGAAGCAGCTGGGAGGCTGCCTCACAAACTGGAATATTACTAGTCTTGAATGTGCAGTATCACCTCTGTCCTTGACGTGCTTAGAACCAATATACCAATATAAGATTACAGATTTAAGTACAAGGCTTCTGCTACAATTCTTACATGTCCTAGGGTCAGGAAAATTTAGGGGATTTCTGCTTGTCCAAATTCTGTAAAGTCAGAAAATTAATACTTACTAGCAATAGGACATCACAACAACCAGACTGAGCTGCAGAGGGTTTGGTATTGTATTCTGCCATTCTCTGCAGTATTGAAGTCATTACTCAAAGCATGTAGAAAAATGACAAATCAAAAAGTCTTAACTGCCCTTTACTCATCAATAAACTCACAGGGGGATTAAGAGCTGGTATGTTTTGTAGGGTAAGGCAAAAATCTGGCCTAACTTGTTTCCTCTCATCTAATGGGTGAGGGTGTTGTCAGTCCATCCTTCTACCTGCCTATTCCCTGAAGATTGAGACACAGAGAAAAGGCTGCTGGTTTAATTTTAAATCAAACATTAACAAACTCTGTCCTATTTACCAAATGCTTTACTGTTCACATCATTCTGTCTCCCTGATACCACAGGGTCAACACATAGAAGAACTGAAGCACGAACAAGGCCACAAGTACTGTCACTGTATCTGATTTTGTGGTGATTTTTAAATTCTGCTGTTGTGGTTGATTTCTACAGGGTCTTCAGATTTGTTACATTATGAGTAAAGGTTGGCTTGGACCTTCAGATTTCCAGAATTAGTTGGGTGAGTGTCCAAACAGGCAGTAAAGGTATTGATTAAGCTTTAAAATATAGAAGTAAATTTGAAACTGTTTTGGCTACAGAATTTTGTTAAGTAAAAATGTCTGAACCCTTTTAAATGCTTTTCAGTATGGTTGGCTTTGTGTTCTTCTCTCAGGAAGTTTCAGAGCTAATAAAATACTTGAGTAACTTTAATGTACCACCAAACAGATGCAACCCTTGCCTTTTAGCTGGAAGAAAAGCAGGGGCAAATAATAGGACATCTGCAATTTTTTGAGAACCGCTTCAGTTTGTCCTCAGACATTCTTGAATATCCATAAACTCTGGATCCTATTCACTGTCAAGTCTGTGCTGATTCACATTAAAGGATATTACACTGATTTTTTTTCTCTTCAGCTATTTTCCTTTAAAGTCCCCATTTTGATATAGCAAAACTTTTTCAAGGACATAGGAGTTTAATGGCCCATTTGTCTTCTGAAGCCACTGAGAACAGTCTAGTCCCTGCCTCTCTATCTGTAAACACACCTAGGCAATCCCAGGAAATCACACAGCAGCTGATCAATTCACAAAACTTCCAATCTACATTTCTTTGTACTATAACTACTGAGTGTTTCCCATGACCATACAAAAACTCAGACTGCTGCTCCCAAAATTACGGATACTGCAAAAGATGCAATTTATTCCAGCAGGAAATATCCAATACATGTAGGTGCTTTAGGTGAAACTATCCAAATATTCTTGTCTTTAAAACTTGCATTTTTTACACTTTTATACTTCCTCTGTGTATATATACTACTGATTTACTTTCCTGCTATTTATACCTATTTATTTCACAGATCTGAATGAGTATATTTTGTGTAAAAGTGTCTCATGCTTTGCCAACTTTAACATAATTTTAACTTGCACTTTGCACAATCCTTGCACTTTGTTTATCAAGATCTAAGACTGTATGGCAGGGAAGCTGTCCCAAGATTGATTCTGTGTTGTCAAAAAGAGAAAAAAATAATGCTTGAAGTGTTTAATACTGTGGTCCTTAATTACGAGACTAATTGTACTTAATAGATCCACTCATGGGGACTGTAGAAGAGGGTCTGAACAGATTATGTGTTACCCCCTAGAAACCTGTACTTGCTTGGCACACACCCACTAGGAGCAAGGCTGATTCACATGCCATAGCAGATGCCACTAATACAGAGGGCCGTGAGTTTAGCCTGCCAGAAAGAATTCATTTTCACATTTAACCATTCACTGCAGCAAGATACATGGGTACACACTGGCTTGTGACTGTTACAGCCCTATGCTATTTTACAGTGCATAGAACCTGTAATGGAAGAAATCATTCCACAATAAAAATTATTTAAGACAGCCTTACTTAGTCTGTATGCATCACAGGACTTCAAATTATTTTACATGGTGCATAATGACCAGCTATTGATGTTCTCCACTCAGGCTTACCAAGTGAATGGAAAACTTCACCTATGCTAAAAAAAGGTTCATCATGCCATCATGTACAGTGGCTTGCTTTGAAGGCTACTACCAAAGATTAAATAACAGCTAATGGCTGCTCAGACTATTTCCAGTGTTCTTAGAAGTATTTCTTTTGTACCTCTAGATATGTTTACACACATATAGGTGTGTCTGTACACATACAAATTCATACATGTAAGTTCTAGAGTTTGGGTCACATTAGCACAGTGTAAACATTTTAATTGTCACCTCAGAACTAGAATCCTTTTGATAATTACAATGAACCATCCTCCCAGTATTCCAACGAGTAAAATTTTAAATAAATAAATAAATTAAGCTTTAGGAGGTTTCAGATTTCCTTAAATGACTGATTTTTGTTTCATGACAAATGAGGCTCCTAAAAAAGGTTCCGCTCCTCAAGTCTAATTTGGAGGGTATTTTCTTGATAAATCAAATAGTTAGATCGGGTTCCCCATCTCTATATGTACATGTGAGTAAAAATAATGCCAAATTCTTGTTTGAAGTTGTTGGATGACAATTCCTTACAGAACAATAACCTTACTTATGCAAATCACTAGAGTTCATGGTAAGCCTGACATTTGCAGAATTAATGAACTAAATAATTAAGTGACCTGGTAAGTGAATTGGTAAACCAGAACTATTAATCTTTTAATGAATTCTTTACTATCACTTAAATAATAAATTTTTTTGCATAATTTTAAGGGATTATGGTAAAGAAACATTAGAATATAAAATCCATTATGTAAAGGAAGGTTGCTTTTATAAATCTGTCATTATGTCTCATTTTATTGAATTCATTTCATATCAAGATTTAGAAAATTGGCAATTCCTGCACTGGTGACTAACAGTCCCCAACATTTCAGTGGTAAGATTTTTTTCTTGCTAAGACAAGTCTGGGATCATTTACTGCTTCAGACAAACCACTGCCTAAAGTGAATAATTAGCATACAAATGTAATTTAAGAAATCCCCTATTTGATGGTGTGCATCACACATTTCAGATTTTCAAAGCACTAGTAGGTTAACCAGGCACAGTAAATGATGTTTCTGAACCAGTTCCTCTTAGAGATATTTTTTCCTTTCCACATGTTGTTGGCTTTCACTCTTATACCAGCTTTGCATCACATCTCTTACTTTTTCATATTAGAGTATCCTAAACTCAAATAGTTTATTAAGCTTCAACTTACCAGTATTCTTCATATCCTGTCTTGAGTGGTATGTATATTTGTCTTTCCTCATCTTCCTCTCTATCAGTGTCCACAGTGGAATTAGACACATCAGAGTGGAAATTGGGAAGTAACATATGCTTCTGCAGATACCATTTATTCCATTAATTTCTGTACAGACTTGAAGTACTCTTTCTATTCTACTATGTCTACATGTATGTATGTATGTACCAGACATAACATATGGTATGATACCTGGGATTTTTTTTTCCCCTACATCACCTGATTTGGCATGACTGCTAAAGAATTCAAGGAAGTCTTCAAAATTTATTCCCTCTTTAACATTAATACCTGCAAACAGACAGGTGAAAGCAACAGCATGTACGCAAAATGGTTAAAACAACATTTCAAATAATTTTTTTCCAAATTAGTACTTAACACTTAACTTTCAATTTGTCTCATCTGAAAGATGCTACAGGGTGTCACTTGTCTCAACGTTACAAAACATTTCAAATTGATATTGAAATATCATAGGGTGAAAAAAGTAATACTGAAAATAATGAAATTAGCTTCTGAATAGGATCTTTCTTTTGAAAAATTAACTCTGAAAACATAAAAAAAAAAAAAAAAAGCAGAAGACCTGTCTTGAAGGAAAATACAGCACTTAGTGGCTCAAGAAAGAATGGGGTTCTACCCCATTTCATTGGCACATGCCAGATACTCAAGCGTCTTTCATTGCAAACCAATAAGTGGATCATGTCTACACAACAGCCCAGTGGGCTTTCTGAGCAACACGAAACCAGACATATCTTTAACATAATGCAAAGAGACTAAGTTTTGATCTTAAAAGCATTTCTAATGATGTTTCCTTAGTGAGTACAAATGAATGCACCAAAGACTGGCCATGACTGATGTTTACTCAGTCTGGGTTTAGTTTTATGAATAGATATACTTAAATGACAGCAAATAAAAAGAGCAAGGTTGCATGAATATGCTGTAAGTGTGCTACGAGTGTGCTTTGGGAACAAGATCCTGAAAATGAAACCCACACTTGCTAGAGCTTCACTATTTGAGTTCAACATATTTTCAGGCAACTGGTGGAACTTCATCAAGAGAAAATCTAATTCTGTTGACCTATGCCGCACCCACACAACAGGGCTTTTGAAGTTCATTATGCAGGCACAGCAACTGCAGCAGGCAGTAACACCCACAAAAAAATTTCTGAAATCACAGAGGACTACTTTATCCCACAGAACACTCTGTCATGAGGTAAAAAAGCTCTAAGAAACCAAGAAGCAAAGCACAGGCAGTATGCCATTCTGCAAGTTCAGTCATTAATTGTGGCTGATCAAAAATTTTAAACCAGATAAGACAAAGACATTTAAAAAAAACCAACAAAAACCATTTATACTTAAGTTTTGAATATATTTCTTTATGAAGAGGGTTCTGTTCACATAGGTATTTGGTCTACAGGTGTGCACATCTGCAGTTCTTTAACTCTTCTGAAATAACATGCATGCAGAAACTTACTCTGTGTTAAACATCAGACAAGCTATTCAGCTTTCCAAGTTAAATGAAATGCCTAGAAAAAAATATCTGTCATACAGAAAGGGCTTTGTATTTTGCACATGGTAATGGGATATAAGCACAAACTACAGGATTCAAGGACTACAGGAACCTGGAAACCAAATAGAAGGAGCTAAGGAGTTGTGTGAACTCTGCAACTAAGACAGACTGCTTTCAAAAGAAATTGTGTTGGTTGACATTTTTTACTGAATTATATTAAGGCTACAGTGTAAGCCAAGGCTAGATATCAAATAATCCATATGGGGGGAAAATAGCTCAATGACCTAATCATAGCAAGAATGTATGTCAAGATATGATCTCTAATAGAAAATAAAGACTAAATAGGATAGAGAAACATAGATGAAGATAGGATTGTTTGATTTTTAATATGGTACAAATGTCAGTTTTGTAGTTCTTAATTATTAGAAAAAGTTCTTCCCTTCTTTCCCACAACTTAACTGTTGATCTTCTGGTGTCTAATACAAAATAAATTTCTGCAACTGCAGCTGTTTCTGCACTAGAAAAATTACCATGATCTCTCTTAAGTATTTTGAGGAAGGTGTTAAGCATTTGCAGATAATCAGTTCTGTAGGTTTTACAGTTCTTGGATGTCCCGTACATGTAATACAAACACAGTGTGAGCAGAGTCTATAGAAGATGAGAACAAAAGACAGTAGCATAAGCTAGAACAGTGAAAATAAAGACTTGTCAGAGAGATTATCCTTGGAGATTTAAAAATGTATAGGTATATATCAAAAGGTCAGTCTTAAAGAATGGAACTTAATATTGACCCAAGGGAGTCAAGTGAGAAATCAAGGGAGAAAGTCACAAAAACTTTGTTTACATCCCATTTAAGCTACAGATAAAATTACTTTTCACTGAGTACAAAGAAACTAGGGGAAGGAGTAGTGGAAATGATGAGTAATTTATTTGAAAAGTGTTCTAGATGTCATCTAACACCATTTTTATGTTATTCAGCTAATGCTGGTAATTGCACTCTATCTCTCTAGCAACATCTGGAGGAGGTTTCAAGCCATAGCAATCACAACAGCCTGCAGGTTACTTGGAAAATAGAGTATCAGGCTATAAAGGGTAAATATGTAACAGAAAATACAGCATATATGAGTAAAAGAATTATCTGAGAGACCAAAGCAAGCATAATATGTTCGAAAGACACTGAAATAATTTTTTGAGCTCGTTATGTTAAGATCACAGATAAAGTGTCTCCAAAATGGTATCAGTTTAATGTGCACTGGCAGAACCCAATTGGCAGCTCTTTGGATTGGCCGCAGACCGCATGTGAGAGGATTCCCCAGGCTGCTGGTGCCTTCAAACAGAAGCACTTCAGACTGGCAGCATGGGAATACTCCCTTTGAACAGCTGAATGATATGCAAAAGATGTAAAAACAGATATAAATGCCAATAATTAAAAACTAAATGAATAATACCCAATGCAGATTTTTTTAAGAGGGCTGAGAAGGCTTTGGCATTCAGAGGCTGTGCCAGCCAGCTGTAATAATCATCTGTAAGCACTCCCAGAAAGAAGGAAGACATTATTAGCATTATGGAAACAAAGCAAGTACCCAACGGATAAAAGTATGTTTCTACAGCAAAAGCTTCTGTAGAAAAGCTTCTGTAGTAAACTGAAATGGTTCTGCAGTTGAATCTTGCTGCTCTGAATGAGCAAAGGAACACAACATTTATTGGTCTGAAGAGACCCCACTAGAAACATACGGCCTTTTATCCAAATCTACCCCGACCAATAAACTCTGAAATACCATAGATGTGTTTGTTACATTATGGGCAACAGTGTATTAAGGAATAAATATTTTTAGCACTGTAATTTTATAAAATGGAAAACATTCAATCTCCTCTGGAACTACCTATGTAAAATTTGGCTTCCCTTTGACAGTGCACGCTCCTCAGATGAAAATCTTTATTTAAAATAACAAAACCCCAAATTAAACAGCTGAAATAATTTATATTGAAAACTGTGAACTAAGTCTGCTTTGTATGAGTTCTGAGATAAGTCTGATTTATGAGTTTACTGTACAACTGTGTCAGGGATATCTGCCCTGCAGGTTTTTGGCTCGTGTTCCTCATCCCACTTGCTCTTCCAGGGTATGTGAGTACCAACAGCTTGTGCAGGCTGTTTGGCCTGTTCCCAGCCACCCCACAGCTCTGCCCATTGCTACAAACACTCCAGGTAAATGTTCACCACCTTGGACATAACTTCCCAAACATATTTACAGACTACAGGTTACCACTGAAATACACTTTTTGATTCTTTTTTTCATATATGTCTGTGCCTACATTATGTGCCTTCCCCTGATGAAAGCCAAACGTGCCAGACCAAATGTGAAAGTAGATAACAACGGTAAAGCCTGGCTGGTCTTTGAAATATAACTTTCTTTCTCCTTCAAATATGAAGAAGTCCAATTAAACAAGCATAAAATACAAAATAAAGGTAATTGGTGGATGACTTTTTTTGTCCAGGCTGTGAATTATTACAACAGAAGAAGAAGAATCCAATATGAAAATACCACCATCATAATGACTGGAAAGAAAGCTGAGATTCACAATGGGAACTCTAATTGTATATAGATTTTCAGCTTCCTTTTCTCTAAAAAGAGAAACAGGCTTGGCCACCAGAAAAACCCAAACTCAAGTGTGCCCAGAGACCCTGAATTTTAGTGAGACTGAAAATATGAACTGACATCCAAACCTACAGATCTAACATATACCTGCTGGTCTGACAGAGAGACAATATGTATAGTATATAGGGAAAAAATTATATAGAATATATTTTTTATATATTATGCCTTTATAGACTTTTGACTGGTGAAATTAAAAACAAAAAAAAAAAAAAAAAAAAAAAAACAGACCAAAAATGCATTTATCTCCAAAACTTGGGAAGAACTGTGGGTATGTTTTGGTGTTGATCTTGAATAAAACGATCATGTCACATAAGCAGTAAAAAGAAGCACAGCTATGTCATGTTTTCTTACATTATCTAGGGATTGCTTGACTGGGAAATCACTAAGGAAATCACACCATGGCTGATCGATGGCTGCAGCACAAATGTCACAGCATTAATAACTTCTCACTTTAAGCTGAGAACTTTGCACTGTGTCTGAAATGCAGCACAGTGGTAGAAACCCCCTGGTCTGCAAGGTCCTTCCTCTAGCAGAGAATGGCGAGTCTGGTTACTCAGATTGTGGAGAGGATGAGGGCAGGAGATGATAAGTCATTTCTCAGCCTCTCTTTCCAAAGGTTAATTTTCAAGCTCATATTTTATTTTCTGACCTTAATACCACTGGGAAGAGAGGGAATGTGTGCCATTTCCTGGTCTGTGGCCTAAGCTACTTCAGTGAGGACAGAGAACCAATGTCTGTGACATAGGTGGATATTTCTGCCTTGTTGTATTTTTTAAGCACTAGTACTGCAGCCTCTTGCTGTGGATGTTCAGCCCTCTCTTGTGCAGTTAGATGAATAAAATCAAACAACTGGAGTGTTTTCATTTTTGGGGGCCTACTAAGATGAAATGTTTTAAGAAGAGATGGCCAGGAATAAGAAAATTATGGGGAGCAGCAGTGCTGGTAAGCAGTTGTGGTGTAGGGGTTGCCATACCACAGAGAAAATACACAGTAGAAGAAAACTGAATTGCTGTATCTTGATGTGGATCTCAGAAAAATAAACCTACTACCCTTCCTTTGAAAAAAAATAATTTTATTTTTATGAAGCCAAAACAAGGAAAAAGGAGAGGAGGCTGAGGCCGAGGCCGACTCAAGACCAAGCAAAAATCCCAAATCAACTCCAGCATTTTTTACTGTTAAATTGATAAAATGCATGAGAACTCACTGCCATGAAAAGTACAGCTTACTAGCAGACCCCGGACAGCACACTACCAACTGGATACTCTGAGATTTTTCTTTTCTTGTCCAGGAGTAAAGGAAACACATGGATACTTGCACACTCTGTGAATCATAAGGGAGCCAGAGCTCTGCTCAGTTTACATTGTGTCTTCCAACCCCAGTGCAACCCACAGTGTCAGCCCCCTGAGACACCCAGCAAAGGTCCTGCGTGCAGCATGCTGGGGCAGGGAGGGACAGGGAATCTTGCAGGGGCCCTCCAAAACGGAGGGGCAGCCTGTCTGCAGGTGGCAGTCATTTGTGCTCAGGAAAATGAAGGACAGGTTAACCACATCTGAGGATGTGGCAGCCCTCACCTAGAGTGGGAGCACTAGGCTTTTCCTGTTTAATTGATTTTGAAGTCTCATGCAGATCCAAGTATAAACTAGCTTTTCACAAAACTAATAAAGCACCTTCCAGTTGTATTTTATAAATGTTTCCAAGGCATTTTCCTGCTGCAGGCATGATTTCCTCTTTTGAGCAGACCACAGTGCTTAGGCCAAACACTGTCCCTTCTATTCTGCCTCCCCTTGCTGCTTGGAAGTGTGTGCATTCGGCAGACACCATCACATCCAACAACACAATACTTTCAAGGCAGGACATTCATACTTCAGGATGGCATTTCCTGCTTTCCATTTTGTAGCTGCAGCCCTTAAACACAGAATTATTTTCTGTCACCTGCAATTTTCCAGGGATTTATGCTGCTTAGAGACAACTTCAGCTGTTGCTGAAATTCACGACAGCATTTGATAAACTTATGCAAGCCAGCTGACTCTGATGGCTGAGCTAGGACTGTACTAGGCTCACAGGGAAGGCAGAGGTATGTGCTAGGCTGTAGCTGTGAACATGGCACCTAGCAGGGCATCTTTTATCTGTCCAGAAACTATTGAGAACACATGGGATCACAGAGCCAGAAAAAGGCATTGGCATTAAATGTAAATGCACAAGACATAATTCAACTTTTCAAGGAGGAAAAAGATGACCTGAATTGCATCCTCAGTATTCAAGACTTCACAAGGGAACTGAGGACCCATTTCACCAACTAGAAGAGAGAAGCATATCAATATACCTCCCACTGCCAGGCAGTGGCATATATTGGACACTGCCACTCCCCCTTGCCTATTTAGGACAGCTTTATAATTCCTGTACACTACTAGGGCAGTGCAAAGAGACCCTGATCAAGTGCTTGCCTTGCTGAAGTTTGCTGTGGCTCTAGGATGGTATCAATTGCAACTACTCAGCCTTCTCTTTGCTCCTTCGGGACAGCCAGATTCATAATCTTGCATCTCAGTAGCAGAAGGCTATTATTATTGTAGGTGTTTATTTTATTTTGGGGTCCGGAAAAATCCATTTTATTTTGCATTGTGAATATTTAATATACTCTCACAAATGAAAATCCATAGTCATTTTCATGTGAAGAAAGCTAGGTGTGACTGCAGACAGCACGCCTAGTATATGTAATGATGATAGGAAATTCCATCTATCTTCTATAGTCTTGTTAATTTCCCAGATCTCCAGAGAATTTTCTGAACAGCCTTGGAGGACTGGAAAAGATCTCTGAAGAATTTCCAGGTCTCCAGTAGGCCCAAAGCAGCATTTCCAATGCTAGAAGGTGAACAAAGGTCTGTATTAGCCTGTAAACTAACCTGTGATGACTAATGGCAGTATTGTGAGATGAAAAAATAGTGTGCAAGACAAAGCTCAGATAAAACAGATTCTGACTTATCTGGATGGTCTAAATAATTTAAAAGCACAAAGCATACACATCTAGCTTGTTAGAATGAGTAAAGCACATCCTGCTGTGAATAAGACCTACATTTTTTTTTCAGTTTAGAGTTTTGGACTACAAGAAAATATATTGGGGGGTTCAGAGGATTACAGGGCTAATAAATATATTAATAAATAAATTAATACTTGCTCATAATAAAAAGAAACAGCTGCCATTTTGGAGTACTCAAAAGATGTTGCACATCAGTCATTATTTCTTTCACAGTGGTCTCCTGAAACTCTTCCCAAGGCTGAAGTCTTACTCACCCAAATGGCAGCTCTCACCATGATTTCCTTTAAAGAAATGCAGTTAGACAGGCAGAGGTGCATTCACCCGACATACTGGCATGAGAGACACTGTGATCTTGCACAAGATGATGCAAAACTGGGAGGAGCTGTTGACGTTCTTTGAAGGCAGAGAGGCCCTGCCCTGCAAATTAGAGGGCTGGGCAACCACCAAGCACATGAATTTCAACAAGGGAAAGGGCCGGATTCTGCACCTGGGGTGGGGCAATCCTGGACGCATGGACAGACTGGGAAATGAGATACTGGAAAGCAGCACCATGGAAAGGGACCTGGGGGTCCTGGTCAATGGCGAGTTGAAGCTGAGTCAGCTGTGCCCTGGCAGCCAGGAGGGCCAAGTTTGGCCTGGGGGGCATCAGGCACAGCATCACCAGCCAGGCAAGGGAGGGGATTGTCCTGCTGTGCTCTGCACTGGAGCAGCCTCACCTCGAGTGCTGNACACATGATGTGACTCCTGAGGATGGTGCTGTGCAGGGCCAGGAGGAGGACTCAATGATCGTTGTGTGTCCATTCCAAGTCCGCTTATTTGTAATTCTGTGAAGTATCAGGCTACCAATGTAAGACTATTCACTGTCTCCTATGTTAGTACTTTACTCCATTATCATTCCCAAATCCTCCATAACCTATAAATTCTGTCATTCATTCAGTATAAAGAGGAGAGAATATTTTTATGCCTGTCCTGGCCTGGTCCTGTTCCTTCCAGCTCCTTTGATCTCTCCCAAGGAAGACCAGTCACATGCCTCCATTCTAAACCTCCTTTGCCCCCTTGAGTCTTCCAGACACCAAACTCCTTTCTTCATAACTCATTCTTCTGAACAGCTCATAGATGGGTAGTTCTATCTTTGAAGCTTTCCATGCTGCCATTTTCCTACCAGTCCAGCCCAGCCCTCACAGAAACAGGCTATTCTGATCATCAGACACCCTCAGCAAGACATTAGTGAAGTAATTTCCCAGGGGTGTACAGCAGTCTGCCCACTGGTGCTTTACTTACAAGCTCATTTTGATCATTAATGATGCTAAGCACATAAGGGTTTCTAACTAAAATAATGTAAAGAGCAAAGTTGCTATATTCTGTCCATGGCCTTCACCTCCTAAAACCCTCTACAAAAATGATGAATAAAGGAACCTCTTAAACTACATATGAAAATCTTTGTATTTAAAGTTTCAGCTGCAATGTGTGTTTTACTGGGTTGTTGTACATAAATATTTTTATAGAATTATTGCCAAAATAAGGTATTCCTCCCTTTCTTGTTCAAAACTTCCCTAGAAAAAAATACAAATTTTGCCTGTTAAGGATTAAATAAGGGATTTGTGATTTATTGCAAAGTTCACAAAACTCCTTTGATGTAGTTAGGATATTATTTGTGTTTCCAAAGTGAAGCAGTACATGAAGTAGCATGAGTTGGTTATTTTTAAATTTTTAAATCCAATTAATTGTTCTAGTTACAGTACCACTAATTTTTGTCTAGCTGATTAACTAGAGAATAATCCAAATACATTTCAAACTATAAATCTTTCATGATTTGGGAGATTTTATACTAATGTACATTTGACAGTGCTAATTTAAAGCAAATATCAAGCTTGATTAAACATTCCCAAGATAAGAAGGATAAACGATTGAATTTTTTTATAGATTTAACTACTATTGATATGATGTTATAAACAGAAATATTTTGATGTTCATCATTAATTTTTAAAAATAATTCTTTGGGAAACAGCCAAGAAGGACTGGAGAAGTAGGTCAGAATGTATGCACAAAACATTTGTATTCTTTACTATATAAACACTAATTTATTTATTGAAATAATACACTGTTAATTATTTATTAAAGAAATTACAATTTTGCTGAGCTTCCCTCTTAAAAAAAAAAAAAATCATTAAAATGTGGCTAATGCAATGGATTGTTTCACATCTCTGCCTCCCAACTGTTTGCCAAGTGTTTATTGGCAAATCACTATCTGTTAAAACATGATCTGCATCAGAGCATCTCCAGCACACAAGTGAATTAGTAAGCTTTAAGTACTGTAAAAATAGTCAGCATTCCACATCGTAGTCTCAGTCCCCATATGCACGTGTGGGGGACTATGTATGTGTGTGTGTGTGTATATATATATTTATTTGGGGGAGAAAAACTCTTTAGGCATTGGTTTTCTGTAATTGTTGCTAAGGAAGGTGAATTTCACAATACCTCTAGCTATTTCCCCAAAGCCAAGCTTCTAAAAATGCAGATATACCAAACAGCATTAAGTAATGTTGGGAAAAGAGAGAAAGGGCTCTTTGTGACAAGTTACTTTACACACATAGTAGCTTTTTTCTGTTTTCTTTTTTTTTCTTTTTCCTTTTTTTTTTTTTTTTAACCAAGGAACATGACTGATTCACCAAAATGTCTGAGAACAATCTTTCATCCATCCAGAAATTAGTAGATTTCATGCAAACACTCAGGTAAAAAGAGGAAGTGGAAGCATGAAAACACAGATTACCAATAAAAAATTAAGTAGATGTTCCCAGCTGGAGAGTGAGCAGAACCCATAGTCAACAGCATAGAAATATGCACCAGCACGTTATTCTCCGAGGCAGTGCTGTAAATGAGACAGTGTCCAGGGATGACTTGCCTCTACTAATCTCAGCTGGCCTCTCTAGTTAATACATTTAAACAAAAGTGTAGATTTTCTGGAATCTATTATTATGCTTGATTAATTTGGGCAAAGGGGTAGGTAACTATTTTTCTCCCATTTTCCATATGATGCACTTAAAACAAACATGTTTTTCTAATGATTTAATTTCATTTCCTTTCATTAGTTTTACTGAAAAACAAGCAATGTTGTGTCCAGCTAGAGCATTAATAAATATAACATGAAATTGGTTAATGCAACATACATTTCCCTCAATATCACTTAGCTCTATATTACTGTGCAAAACAAAATTAAAACATGGTGGATATACTTTACTTTTGCTTTTTCCAACAGCGTGGACTGAGTCAGAAGGGGGAAAGAAGAGCATGTTGCTTCTGGGTCAGGCTTACTGTATTCTGGTATTCTTTCTTACTTTGAGGAGCCTGGTTATGTGTATGTTGCTAAACTTCATTGAACTACTTTGCAAGTGGCAATAAGCCCAAACCTTTACTGAACTCCAGATAGATTAGACCTACTGCATTTCCCTCATCTAAGAAACCAGTTTTCAAAGAAACAATGAATTTAGTCTGGGAAGACATCCCTTTGGAAGGTCCAAAATGCATTTTATATATTACCTCTTCTTCCTTAATTTCTCTTTCAAGACTTCCCCTATAGCCTTGTATAATACTGGAATCAGATTAATTTGGCCTCCAGTGTTTAAGCTACCCTGTTTCCTCACCATCTAAAACATAAGGATTTTATTTGCTGATCCCTGTCAGGAGCTTGGTCACCCCACTTGATAGATGCACTCAGATGGCTGCCACTGTGCCTGCAATTTCATGCACTTACTTGGTTGATTATTTTTGGGGTGGAACTTGTTAGGCCTATGTGATGTAATTGCATTGGTCTTTTAGTCTTAGTTTTAGCCTGGATATTCTAATTTACAGCCCATCCTCACTTCTCATAGTCAGCACTTCTGTCTTTACAGAAAGTAATATATTTGATTTAAATTCGATGTCACAGATGAACCATTTTATTCTTGACCCCCTGTTTGGTGCACTGTGGTTGAGTGTCTCCCTCTGTGTTCTCTTTTATATATATACATACATTGCTGGAAAAAACCCCAAAACAAAACAACAAAACTCCTCAACTTTTTGCTGTTTGTCTTAATTTACAAAGTCTAATTCAACTTTACATTTGGCACTTATCTCTACTATTCTGTTTCCTGGCCTCTCAGACATAGAATACTCCCTATCCCTTTATGGGAACTGCTTGTTTCTTCTGCCCTTTCAGAAGTGGATATTTATCCAGTCAGCTCTGGAGCCATTCCCTACAAGATTTTCCCCTTGATTAAGATGCAAGTTCCAGACAGTTTTCACACCTTTGATTTAAAGAAATTTCACGCCTTCTCCACACTAAAATCCCTGAGCTCTTTAATCCAGTTGACCTCATTAACTAGTTTCCTTAATTTTTCGAAGTTTATCTTTTTGAAATTGAGATCCTTTACAAGCTTGGTTGCAGCTGTGTGGATGGGGGTGGCAGCAGCACTGCAGTGCAGCTGCTGTGCTGGCACGCTGGTCGGTGCCCATGTCACAACCTGTGGTTCTAATGGGAAAGGATGAGGCCCCCCCAGCCCCAAGATACTGCTCCTCTGCTTAATTAAGCTGAATAAATTGATGATCATTTGATACTAGGTTATTTTCTACCAGCCCTTTCTTTATGCCCCCATTGCAAAAACCCAAGATACAACTAAATTATTTGTTGCCTGGATGGAAGAGGACTCTGCCAGTATTACTGATACTTTTTAGCCAGCTATGTTACCTTGGTCATGACTGTAATGTTTTTATTTATTTGGTTTTATGTTCAAAGCCAGGTTTTACCCTATGCTTTAAAGGACAGTTCAAACACTTCTATAGTTGACTCTGTACAATCAAGGAAATTTCTTCCTTACCTGTGACAGAAGTTCATTTTCTTATGACTCGAGTCACTGAGGGATTGTATTAGAAGCCTATTCAAAGTGGAAGTTTTCACCAAAATAATGTGGTATTTGGAATATAAAGTTGACTATTACTGCTGGTTTTCCATTCTACCTGCCAATGCTGAGAAAGTATGTTATCTCCGCAAGAACTGATTGCTTACAAGATTCTTAAATCTATAGATGCACAAATAGGAACTAACATCACAAAACTGGAAGATGGGGAAGGCTTATTTTTGCACATAGGTCTTCCTAAGAGTTGAGAATTCTTAGAAACAGAGTTGAACATTCTTACATGTTCTCTACTTTCTAAACCTACATGTTGCAAGCAAAGGGAGATTTGTTGTTTCTCTTGCGAGGCTACTCCATAACTTGAAGGTTTCAGCAAGTACAAGATTTTCACTGGCCTTTAGCAATATTTTTCTTTTCTCAGCTTCGTCTCAGCCCTCCATCCAAGAAAGCACAACTTGAGCTCTCACGGACATACCTACGTAACAACAGTAATAACCGAAAGACATCACCTCACAAACTTCCCTTCCTCTTCACTAGCTTTTAAATGGTTCAGCCACTGCGCTTATGTGTATGCTGGGTCAGACTTGGGAACTGGGAATGTACACCATCCATTAACTGTCAGGCTCACCTATGTTAGATACCAGCCCCAAGGGAAAAACTAAAACACAGCAGAGCAAACCTAACAGCAAAATGAAATGCACTTGTGAACTTGCCTGTGAAGATGGGTACACAGTTCAATGGGTACAGCCTTGTTTTGCAAAGAACAGGGTAGTAGGATGTTGTCTTTTATGTGGGGCAAGAAAACAAGAACATTTATATGTTGGTGCTGCCCTGAGTCTGTTAAGTATAATGAAAGATAAAAGTACACAAGGCAGAGCATGTGTCTCCTAGGCACAGTCATGCTGTGGAGAGAAGTAATTTATCCCTGCTGGGTACATCCATCATAATCCAGAGTCTGGAAATATCTGTTATCAGAGTGCATTCATTCCAGAGCTTATACTATGTATGCTTGCTATTTAAGTTGATCTGCTGCTATGGTGTTGTCAATTAGTTTCTGAGATCCCTTCCCATGATTCTTCCAGTAATGAGCATGTTCACCTGCATAAAGTTAACAAACTATATCGCAATATCACAAATGTGGGCAAGTGTGAAAGTTGCCCCTGTGCTTCATCATAGCTTAGAGTCTCAGCCAAAAGAAAGCAAACTGGAAGAAAAATGGCTCCTAAGTTGGAGTTAATACATTCCTCACCTGTAACCCCTAAAAATCCAGACACACACATCTTGGATTTTATGATGACATGTATTCAGAATTTAGCTAATCTTACCAGAAACCATTAGGAGTCTTGGGCAACTGAGTGTTTTTACTTGAGAGCTCTGTGGGAAACAAAAGTGCTAGTACTTACTTCTTAGTTATGAGTTACATTTGCAGACAGGAAAATTCATTTTCTCTCTTCTTCTTTTTTTTTTTTTTTAATGTATGTCTTGTTAAAAGTTTTTTAACTGAGTCTCAAAGAAGTTTAGATCTCAACTTACACTGTGAAAGAGAATAAAAAGACTGAAACCCCAAATTTATGGTTTTAGACTTCCTTACTTCAGGAAAAGAGTGTGAATTTAAAAACGAAAAATAAATAGATAAGGAAAATTTTAAGGTTTTGAAGCAAAAAGAAAAAAAATAACCTCCTCTGTCCATTAAATAATAGACACAAATGGAAAGTACCAACTGTCTTTTTGCACAAGGAAACAGAAGTGAAGAGAAGAATTAAGTGCAAGTAATAATGGGGAAAAAAGCCTGATACATCTCAGAATTCTGAATTCATAGAATTTAATCAGGGCCAAGGGCTCCTCTCTTTCTCTAGCAGCAAAGAGGAGGGTGGTATTGACTTCAGACAGGGAAGTGCTGAGGAGGGAAATGCTGCTTCTTGAGAGTGTCATTCCTTGCACATCTGAATTTGCAGGGCTCAGGGGATGAGTGAGCTGCAGAATGGGGACAGTGTCAGCACTGGGAGCTACCAGTTGGGGATTATTCTCTGAAAAACACTGTCCTCTTCTCTGCTCACAAAAAAAAACAATCAGCACCATAGTTAATCTTTTTTCTTGATTCCTGGGACTCAAAATGCAGTCAACCCCTTCAGATCCATTCTAGCCAGTTGTCCAGTGATTCAAGTGTCCAAACAGCAGAAGTTTTCTACCCAAATAGAAATGTCCTGAAACATGCTGGTGGCTTTTTAACGTATAGCTATGTTTTAATGCTGACTCTGAGTAGAGGAAATATTCATGAAGCTAAGGTTTTGATAACATGATTAATATTTTTGGTTTGACAGTGTAGGGGTAAGCATAGCCAATAGTTAAATCAACAACTGAAGCTCGTTTATGCAATGTTGTATCACAGCTTTTAACTAAACATTAAATAAAACAGAGCTAGCACATTGCTGTGAGCAAACTAATCTTTCTAACATGACTCTTAAACAACTCAGTAAATCACTCTTTAGTAATTTCTTTATCTAACTGTCTCAGTATCCTTGATAGATCCTCGATAGCCCTAAGAAATATTTGATCAGTGGGTTGCCTATGTGTATAATCTTTACTTATTTGCTACACTAGTTTATCTCATTTTTTCCTAACTGAAATCCCATTTTATTAATTCATTGTGAAACATTTTCTCCATGCAAAGGGTGAATTTATTAGATGTCTCAGACTCCTTCAGCTCTCTGTAGGATTCAGTCTTCCATGGTGATTATGTGACAAATTAGACAAGAGAAATACCTGTGCCTGGTACTGCATAGTGGCTAAATAGCTACGTAGTACAGGAGCACACATGAAGCCCAGTCTTTAAATAAAAACATTGCTTACACTCCCATTTACACAGCAAGGAGGAGGAGCTGGAGTGAGTGATATGTGGGATATAGTGTTGCACAGTTTGAAGTCAGCATGGCTGAAGCCTTTCAGAGAAATCAGTTTTTAAAAGAATTGCCTAGATGCAAACAAAAGTCCCTTGTGGCTAAAATTCCCAAAGGTGTCTAAGCAGGTTAACTCTTTGAGTGATGTAAGATTTCCAGACACTAGAGATCAAATAAAAGGACAAGCCTGTGGCTTTGTGCACACAGAGTGTGTTGGACTTCGCCCTCACAACTTTCTAATGACAGCATCCTAATACCTTAAAGTGGCTACCCCAGGGCACATCTGTGTGGCAGGAAAAAGGTTAATGTAGCATGTAGTAGTTTCTGTCTTCTGTCAGTACTCAGCAGTTTGGTCTCACTAAAATTAAACAAAATCGGCATCCAGTTAATGGTCTGGGTTTCAGATGGCCTCTGGTATTTTGCTTGTTTAAGAATTAAATCTAACTGCACTGTTAAATCTAATATATCATTGAGCTATGGTTCAGAGAGAAATTATTTGCTGGAAGATTGTTTAAGATTAAGGTTAAGTTGTGACATGTAAATAGTTTATTCTTTAAGATACAGTATCTTCTCAAAATTATTTAGAGCTTTAAGTATCAAATTTCATACATGAAATACAAAGATCCTGGAGAAATGTATGGCTTCTAGAATTCAGAATACCGGAATAAGGAAATATGTGAATATTATATAACATTTTCCTGCACTCTTATGTCATTCAAAAAATCACGCTCTTGAAGAGCTGTGCTAGATTAGTGAATTTGGAAAGTGCTTAAGGACCTGCTCTCATGGTTTTGGTTACATTCTTGTACCAAACAGATGGAGACTGGACAGTGCAAAATGTGCTATAAGGGGACAAGAGTGTGTAAAATATAACTACAGTTTCAAGTAGAAAAATCTACATTTCTGCAGAAATTAGATAGATGCCACTGAGAAATTATTAATAATAAAAGTATTTGTTAGCCAAACTACACAGGGTTATTTACCTTTTAAAAAAAATTGTATGGGTGCACAGGATTCAGAAAACTAAAAATCACTCATTCATATCAGTCAATAGATCTTTTGACACGATAAGGAGATCCCGGATGATGGGGCTCTGCCCATTGTCTAAAATAGGGTAAAACCACAAGCAAAACTTGAAACTTCTAATTCATTCTAAGTTTAATAATTAGTAATTTTAGTTCTAATGTTCTTTTCTGATACATTTTGCTTCCAACAAGAGGAGAGATTAATGGAAATCCAAAGTTGTTAAGAAAGGAACAACCCCCTTAATCAAGCTTTGTTTTCCAAATGAGGTTATCAGTCTCAGAATGTTTTTGCAGAGCTCCCACTGGGCAGATTTCAATATTGCATCATCTGAAGAACTCAACCTACAAAAATAAAATATTTCTAAGGGGAATCCACAAAATATGTCCTGCTGCTTGCTGTGCTTTCAGTTTTTTCAGTTAATCCCAAATCCTGTGGTATTTGCCCCTTTTTCTTAAGACCTGTGCTTCAGACATTGTACTACACATGTATATTAATTTGCATTCATAAAGGTAATTTTTTATGTTCTATTCCGTTTTTTATTTGAAGAATAATCTGGAGCATATAAGCTACAAAGCCTCATGAACTGACTGCAAATAAATTCCCTTGTATTAGGAAGAAGTATTAAATAAAAAGAAATAGCCAGTTCCTGGCTATTTCTTTTTATTTGGGACTACTATTACCACTTTTCCACCTCTTTTCTGTTGTGGAGAAACAAGCCAAAAATTATCCCAGTATTTTTAGAGTTGTACCTGTCATCTTAGTTTTGCAGGTGCAGACGGTGATCCCCATATGAAGAGATTTACTGCATGTCTGCAGCAACTCCCCTGTCCAAGAGATGTTATATTCATGGGAACTGCCAGATGCAATTGCTGTGCAGGCTGGGGCTTGTTGAGCCTGACATTTGCTCATGGTAGAAAAGGAGTCAAAAAGGCTGAGGTACAGAAAGGCTTGCAGATTGCTGGAGTCAGCAGAGGCTTGGGAAGTGTGAACACATGAGCAGAATAAGAGTCATCCAAATGTTAGTGGGTACCACCATCTTCTCCAATGGTGTCTGCAAGGAGTCAATGCTTGTGACTCCTAATTCTTTGCTGCCACTTCAGAGCTAGTTTGCCTGTCCTCCTTGGATTTGATGTCATTCACATTTCAAAAAATATTTTAAAATGGATAAATCCTGAATCTGGACCACTGCCATTGTGTTTGTCATTCACAACTGTGGATTCTAACATAAATCAATTTCTGCTTTACACTGACTATTGTAAATGTATACCTATCTACAGAGAAATAGAAAAAGAGAAAGAAAATGCACTAACAGACATAATGAAGCTGGTCTTCTACAATGAAAGTGACATCTTTAATAGCCACACTAATACATTAAAATCCATATTTCCCTTTCTTTCCTGATGATCAGATCATCATCACATCAAAAATTTGTTTGGTTGTGGCTGTGCTTATAAGCTTCTTTTGAAATTAAGATCTTCAGAGATGTTATGTGGGGTTGTGTCAAAAGGACAAAGAAACACTAAATATGCTGTCTTTGGCAGAATGAGTTCCAGCCTTTACACATCTATTTCAATTAGGCTTTTCATTTCAAGGAACAGAAGGATTTTAATTCTGACATGTAGACACCTCATGCATCAGTATATTTACACTTGTGTTTATTACTGCAAAGCTATTGCACTCACAATGCAATAACCAACTTCTAAACAACAACAACTACAACAAAATAGAAAGGGGTTATTTATCATTTGACTGGGCGAGTATCACATTTATTGCTTTTGTGCAGCTAAACTGAGTTTGTTCCTCGTGGTGTGGTATACAATCACTTACAGTGGGGTCAACAAATACAGGTCTCATCTTAAAATACCCAAATTCTGTTGCAGGATTGTAGGATTAAGCATAGAAATTTAACCTATGTCTGTTTTTAGCCTAATTATACTTCTTTTTCCAGAAAGTGCCCATTTCAAGATTATTCTGCCACAAAACACCTGAATTTCCTAATGAGGTCTGAGCTATAATGTGGTTGTACCTCTTTTAGTGTCATTCTTATTAGCTAAGATTTGCTCTTATTTGTTATTTTGTTCTTTCTGTGTATATAAATACCACATACTATAGCCACTCCAGTTTTCTGAGTTTAAACCACTCTGAAAATCATTGCCTGACAAATTTTTTAGAAGTGGCTGAATTTCTGAAAAACATAGTGATGTTAAGTCTAGATGGTTTAAATAAATTTCACTATGTGGATAAAAGATCTTGAAGAAGAAGTGTAACGATGAGACCTATGGTAATTTTTGGAGACATCTCTTGCACATCTAAATATTCCAGATAGGTTGGAGCATCCTCTTGAATGGGATGGTAATCGTTGACAGAGCACAGCAGTTTTAATACAGCACCAGAAGCAATAGGACTCTGAGGAAATCATAATGTATATTACTTTGTTTATTGCAGCTAACCAAATATACTTGCAGTAGGAATTATAGTTTGTCAAAAAGATATACAATGTCTGCCCTTTCATGTTTTCAGCTATTTAAAAATAACAAAATTCAGTGCCATTTACTTTTCAACAGAAAATAAATGAAATCTAAAGTTATGGGTGTTTTTCATTAGCTGTTAGATACAGCGGCTGTGCCAGAAACCATTATCTAGTACATTTTGCTTTCCAGATAAAACTTTCAAATGCTTACATTTCATTGCACGTTGGTTGATTGGATAATTTGAACATCAAAGGAACCTTTCATTTAATTTAAGCCGAAAAGTTGTCTTTTGCTTTATTAACTTTCGATCAATAAACAAGCAATTTGGAAATGTAATCAGGAAATGCTTCCAATTGGCTGACAATGTATCAAAGCCAGTGCTTGAAGGCAAGAGCAAGCTGTAACAAGCAGTTTATTACCAGTAGCTGTTACTGACATTAGTCAAAACCAAGAAAGATAAAATGGAATAAGAAATGTAATGCTGGAAGAGCCTTGGGCGCTGTGTTCTCTTCTTCCTTTTGAAAACTGCAAGCCTGTCTTTGATATGATAACAAATATAAACTGTTTAAAAACACCAAATGCAGAAAAACTGAGACTAGGCTGTCATGGAGTTAATCCATTCTAGAGTGACATACAAATAGTGTAACATCCAGCGGATATATGTTATGGAAATATTTTGAATTGGATTTACATGTAGTGAGCAAATTGGAACTTTTGATTTTATGTGATATTGTAATGTACATGTTCTCATATTAACTGAATGTAATCCTATTCGAAGATAATGAGTTCTCAATAGGCTCTCCAGTCTGAAACCACATCAGAACATTTTGATTTTGGCTGGAGAAGGTCCAAATGGACTTAAAAAAAATCTGCAGACTTGGGGGTAACCCTCATTTCTGAGAGAAATTTGCATATGTTTTTGGCCAACACATCATCCATAAAACTAACTAAATGGTGAGCTTTTCTAGTTTATTTTGACAATGTACTATTTGTTTTGCTCTGTGCTGTCTATAGCCCAAAGCAGAACACTGGGCTGAATTTCAGCTCTGTTTTATTGAGCATGTCACTGAAAGCATCTTGTACTTATTTCACAATCATCTGTACATATTTTTAACTCAATTAGCAATAAATAAAAAGGAAAGAAAGGAAAATTTGTTTGACTGGAATGGACTTGAGAGGTGAGTAATGAGCATAGTGTAACAGATTTAATTTCCCTGTTCTACAATGAAACAAAGTCATGGAGACTTAGCACAAAGGGATTCAGGAAAAGAACAGAGAGAGAAAATGTTTTGGCTGCTGTGTGAAAGTTCTGTGTGTTGGCACACTGGGCATGCTGAGCACATCACAAGGCATGCTGACACACAAGTCACATATTTCATCACCTCAAAGGGAAGCAATATTCCTGTGGTAGAGAATTATTTATCTGGTCCTTCCTGTTAACTGTTTAGCAGGTCTCATGGAATTAGCTACTCTGTGTGGAACTATAACCATAGACATATACAAAAAATTAACAGTTCATAATTTCATCTCATTAGTGCATTCCAGTAACACCTTAAAACTCCCTTTTCCCTGGGGCCTTGAAACCTGGCCACTGATGATGCATCAGCTGGCTGTGCTGCTACTCCTCCCTCAGACAGGGAGTGCTGTGCTGTTAGGTCAGGGCTTCGGTCCTCACTGCTCACCACTTTATACTCCGCATGCCTTGATAACCTTGACCAGTATTATGGTTTTTCTTGAATTCAACCATATATGCCATGGTTTTGGCATTTGATTTGGAACCATTGTGGACTGCTGAGGAATTCCAAGCAGCTGTACCTTATACAGCTAGACCTCCTAAAAACTTAGTAATACTAATTGTCGCTTTTCATAAGCTCAGAAGCATTAAAACTGGTATGTTCTGGCCAAAAATAAACCAGAAAAGAGAAATTAAGATATCACATTGAGGAAATGGACCAGTGTCGGTCATGATGTTATACCATCTTATGCCAGCTGAGATTCCATCTGAAGTTTCTTTGCATAAGAACTGTATTCCAGTATTGTTTTTGTAATGTTTTTGAACCCAAAACATCTCATGCTGAAAGACAACCACCCACTGAATCCAGAGAGTAATTCTTGTGTCAAGCATGTGTACCTGTCACTACACCAAA
>VXAC01006436.1:412138-427138 GCA_013399225.1 Rhipidura dahli | reverse complement strand
ACTGAGAGGAGCATAATCTCCTTTACCTCTACAGCCAGTAGGACTTCTAATGAGAGATAAGCCCACTTAGTGACTTCAGACTGTATTTATTATTCTAGAAAATATCTGTCAACTGCTAAATATAGTATAGTGGCATCATTAATTCAAAAAATAGATTGAGATTTCATATGTGTATAGACACGTTTCTGACATAAAAGTATTGGATTACAAATCAGTGTCAATGATCCAACAGATTTTTTTTAATTTTCTGTCAGAACCAATGCATGAGAAAATTATTTCTACAGGATTTCAAGAATTTTTGGCATTCTTTGACTTTGTATGATTTTATGTAGAAATTAATAAAGAACCTCCCTTTTGTCATGCACTCGCTATTTCATTTAGCAGAGATATTTCTGAACTACTTTGGTTTAATATCTTTTTCCCGAAGATGAGGAAAGAAGCTTACCTTTGTCCATAGCAGACAATGATAGAAAACAGGGAAATATGTCACCTGTTAACCAGCTTAGAAAGTAAGGTGGTATTGCTGTGGTTTGTGTCAGTAACTTCCAGTATTAAGACTGATTTTTGTGTGGGCAGTATCTCACCCTAAAGAACTTGAAAAAATAACCAGGTATTGCACCCCATTGGCAAAATTCCAAATAAACCAAATTGGTGAGCCTTATAACGTGACCTGAAGGTAAATGACCATGTGGTGGTGAGATCAGCCGGGAAGTGAATTAAGGGTCCTATAAACAATCATTAAGAACACATTGCTTCCTATTCCCCATAGCCTGAAACTAGGAGCTGTTAAGAGAAAGTGCTCCAGCAGAACCAGTAACTGCTCATCCCTTAAGAGTTCTCCATTGTCCTGTGAAATGTGCAAGCATGCTTGGCTGTGCCACAGCTGTGGAGAAGGCACAAAGCACTTAGTTGTGTTCTGATCACTCTGCCAGGCAGAAGCGTGTGCAGCGCCTGCCCAAGCATTTTGTTGTCTTGTTTTAGCTGAAGAATGCTGGGGGCTCTACAGGCCTTCCTTTCTCTGCTGTGTCACTTCAGACTTCAAGATCTGAAGATATGCAAATAGTTTGGACAAGCAAACATGGTGCCAAAGCTGTATTCACAGCAAATCATGACACAGAACATGAGTTACTGCTGCATCATGACAGATTTTCTAAGAAGATAAGGATAAGCAGACCAAAATATACAAAACTGGCCTCTCCAAATATTTCACACTTAGTTTGCCAGTTTGTTAATAGAGAGGAGCCTCAAAGGCAAAACTAGTCTAGAAAACTGTGTCTGAGCCAGCACAGCACTGTGTGCAAAGTAACAAGCTCTGCTGGGGGGCTGATTAGGGCCACCTCCATATGCTGGAAGACAGGGCATGTTACATCAAACACAGTGCAGTGCAAAGCCAGCTACATGGCTGCTGGCCTGGAGCTGGCTTCCATTCAGACAGCTTGGAGCACAAGAAGAGAAGGTCGGGTTTGTATGCACCCATCTGTACAGACATCTTCCTAAATTGTCCCTTACAAGTCAAGTCAGGAGTAAGACTCTGCTGGGTTTTGAAATGCTACTCTTTTTTCCAACTGGCCTCAAATGTCTGAAAATACTGGCATTGGTGAGCTGTGACTGAGATAAAACAGTTTCCCTTGCTTTCCTCTGACATTTTGTGTTTTACTCAGGCAGGAATTGTAATGATAAAAATTGGATAAAACTACAGTTTCGTTGGGGAACTCCAATAACAATGAAGTCTCCTAAGGAAAAGGAAAGTATCAAACAGAACATGATAAATCTATTGAGTTTCTCTGATTAAAAAATAAGTCCACAACTGATACTGTTAAGAAAGAAAACATTCAAAGTATTAATATAAAAATGTAAACTGGATCCTGCACACTTCTTCAAACATTCAGTTACAAAAATGAAGCTTTTCCTCCAAAATCTTCCATGGAAACAGCTAATTTCCTCCTCCAGGCTACATTTGTATACTTTCATCCATTATGATGCTTACAATGGGTCTTTCTAATCCTTCTACAATCAAAATATGTCTTTGGAAGTGCCCATAGCAGAGCCTTCTCAGAGGGCCATCTTCACAACAAGACTTTTCTTCTGCTTAACAGAATGGGCCTCTGTCTGAAGGACATTCCCCAGGATCCTGAAATGCCTCTCTGTTACATTGGTGAGTGCAGTTCTTCCTGTTAGCTAACCACTAAGCATTTTCTTTCTGTCAAAAGACACAACAGATGTTTTTAATGGTTGTCTTTAATTTTTGCCATTTACACTGATGAGCTTGGAGGAGAATTAGGTTTTAGTTTATTTCTGTTCTTTTAGAACTTGAAAGTGTGACCATCACTCTGTTTTTCTATTTTCTATTTTATTATTCTGCTGTAGTATTTTAATCAGGAAAGCACAAAGCTTGATTTTTAAATTCTTGTTGGTAATGATAAACATTTAAAAGGGCACTAATTAATTAGTTTCCAGAAGTTTCATCAATGTGATTACTTTAAAGTTATACTTAAAAATAAAAAATATTTGATCATAGTGGAATAACTTCTGATATTCACTAGATGAAGTAAGACCAGACATTTTCAAGAGCTGTGATATTACTTTGGTATCCACATTGCATTTTCAAAGCTGCTCTACAGCCATTGCTTAGACCAGACTTGTACACCTGTTGGTGTGGCAAAGGGAGGAGCTCTAAAATGGGATTCTCCTTTCCTGGGGCAAACTTGGTGTATTATTAACCAAGAAAGGGGCAGTCATCAGCAGGCTGCAAATCAAGCAGATAGGCAGGAAATGGGAAGACTGTGACATGTGCCACTCTTAATCTTTCAACAGCAGCATGAGTGCATCGTGAGAGCATCACCTCTAATTCAAAAATCATTCTCAAACCTCTATGCAGTATGTGCGCGGTCCTTCATTTCTCACACATTCCCTCCTCAATGCATTTCCTTATAACTGAAAACTGCCAATTTGCTTCTTCTTTTATAAAATACTGTTGGAACAATGGGATTCTTCAGTGTCCCAGTGAAACCAATGTGACTGCAGCAGAGGAGGAGTTCATTCAGGCTTTTGCAGAATAGAGAAGAAAAGGCCAAGCTGAATTCTTGCTCTCTTAGCTTCAAATGCAGGTCAGCCATTAATTTAAATAAGCTCTAAGTTTTACCCCTCAAGCCTTTAAATACATGTGTACTGGATTGAAAACAAACTAGTGGGAGATCACAAGTCAGGATTAAAATCAATAGGAAAAATTAGAAAGAAGTAAAATAATGTAAGAAAAAGCACTGACAAAGTCAGATACAACCTGACACCTTATTAGGATGGTGAGAGCAGTCCCAATGAAGTGATCCAGTTGAAGCAATGAGCCAATGGAAGGTCCAGTCTCCAGCTGAAGGTCCGTGGTGGCTCTTGTCCTCTGGTCACCCAGCAGACAGGGCTGAGGCCAGGCAGTTCTAAGGGCAGCTTATATCCAGGTGGGAATGCCCGGCTCCCCCCTCCTGGATGGAGCATCTCACAATAGGATGAGATAAGTCCATGAGTCATGTGGTGGTTTCTTGATGACCCATTGTCTGTTATCAGGGGAGGGTCGTTAGCAGGTGATAACAGCTAATGGCCCACAGCTGGTGGTGATAGAATACTTAAATACATCTATTTTAACCTAGGACAACATGTTAGTGTGAGTGAGTAGAGGTTTTGGTGAAACCTGTTAGCTGTTCAGCAGATTCAAGACTACTTCTTTAAAAAGCAGGTATGGTTGAAACCAGCATTTCTCTTCCTCCAACATATTGATTCTTGGTGACATTAATGTCTAGTTTGGCAGAATGACATCTTGTATCCTCCATAGTATATGCTTTTAGCTAAAAGAAACTTTTGAAAATATCTGTCTGCCTGCATGCTAATAGAGTACACCTAAAATGAGTGTCATGAACACAGAGAATTTTTACCTATCAATAGCTGGCCTAAGATGGGTTCATGCATTTTACACAGGTTGATGAATAGAAATGGCTTATGGATACATAATATTCTTATATGTAAATCTATAATGTATTCATAAACAATGTTCCATAATAAAACAACAATCTTAATGAATGGCATTTGTTTTCAGGGAAATATATCTTGAGAAAAGAGTTTTACAAGGCTGTCTTAAAACAATACACTTACTGTTCCACCTCCTACCCTTTTCAATAGGAGTTCTTTATCCAACAGAGTGTTTTAGATCTCAGCTGTGGAGTTTTCTAGGAGAAAATATTTTTTGCTTGTTACTAAAAGATTTTAACATAAGTAACATAATATTTCCAAGATGTGTAATTTTCTTATTCAAAGAGAAATGCCACTTCATGCAAGTGTGAAATAAAAAAAATTGCAATTTCTGCAATAATCATTGTGTCAGTAAGTAGTTAACATTTCACACTGAACCAATAGCATTGATTAAAATTTTGGTTTACAGTCCTGTTACAGTTAATGTAAAATCTACTGACAGAAATAGGTGAGACAAATAAGCTGTTTTCCCCTGTGTTTTACAAAAATGCCTGCATTTCTTTACCACAAATAGTCATTGTTTTTTTGGGTCAATGATTTATTTCTGTTGAAAGCTGTGATTTGTTTATGTCATTTGTTGCACAGTACAGCTTAGAAGATCCAAATCTCTTTTGTACTAGGAATATTTATGAATTGACATACATGCCAGTAAATAGATTCTACCACTGGCATTTTGAAGTGGTGTCAGACTAATACTCAAACTGGTTCCAAGAAGAGGTATGTTAGGCTTGGTAAGTGAGGTAAAAGGAGATTTCATTTATCAAAGTTCTTACAAAGAGACATATGCAAAACCACCCTTGAAGTGGCTCAGATAAATATATCCAGAAAAGCCCGGAGCAAAGTTAACAGACTGACTGAGACCAGTGAGGGTAAGGAGAGAAAGGGATGGGATTTGTAAGGGAACAACAAATACTCATTGTCTCTTATGCAACATACAGAAATCCCTTTGAGGCACTGGCCTTCTTTCGTCATGGCCACAGCTTCTCTAATGAGTTCACTGAAGAGTCAATGCACCTCAAATGCCCATTATTTTCTGGCCAGTCCATTCTCTTATTAAATATTAAATCTTTTGCACATTTCCCAGCTCACATCCATACTCTGTGTATGTTTTAGTACACAGATAGCCTACTAAACAAACCCAGATAAGTTTAAGATTAGTAGAATGTGTTGATATATCTTCTACCAGGTAAAACAGGTTATCCATTGGCTGTCGGTCCCCAGGAGATGCTTTGTGGTCTCTTCCCACCATTACTATGAATAAATCAATCTGTAGTTTCAGTTGGTCCTAGACTGTTATTTGGTGTCTGCTTATTACACATCTGCTTCCAATAGTCAGCTTCTACATACTGTTCCAGTGCTGCCTTGCTCTCCTACAGGGGTTTCTTCCCAGGCTCACATTGTTTCACAGTCTTCTCTCTTAGCCTTGAGGCCAACTAGGACAGTCAGTAGAGGTGAGGTAAGGTACTTTTCACTTGGCTGATTCATTGCACATCATTATCAGGTAAGAAAGTCCAACTCAATCTGATATTTCTCCAGAGGAAAAAGCCCCGATAAAATCTTAGATGAGAATTGTCAAATTCACTCTGTATGGATGGATGTCTGAGTTATATTAAGAAGTGGAAAATGTGTAGTCAGAACAATGAAGAAAACTACATTAGGCAAAAATGAATAAGGTGCCAAGGATCTTACATGAGGACAAATCATAACCAGTGCTCCAAGAGCAATGGATCGGAGATATTGAGTAATAAGAAGATAAGGATCTAAATACAGATATTTAACCTCTGAAAGCCTTCAAGGGGCTTGTTCTGTAAAAACTAGATTGTAGCTATAAAAGACTTAGACATAAATGAACTCTGGCACTGTCAAAGAGTTTTTTTTCCTGTTTTTTAAGGTTAAGTAATTTTTATGAATACCAGTTGAAAAATGAAGCCAGTTCAGCAATAAGGTGAAGTGAATGGAATGATGAGGTGGTCATCTTTCCAAGATGACCATTGGGAAAAAAGAGCCATATTGAGGTTAATTTCTTAGAAATGGAGGTTATAGTTATCCATGAGCAAGTTCAAGGACTCTTATAAATAAGTAGTTTCTGCCCTCCCAGAACAGTGAGAAGCAGCAAACATCCCAGTTATTAAGCTAGTGACTTAGTACAGCATTTTTTCTCTACATATGTTTAATTAGTACTTATTATCACAAAACTTCTTAGCAGCTCATTGACTATTACACAGCAGAGATAGCAGGCATGTTAATAGCTTTGTGTACAGCTCTGCATTCAGACCACCCTAAATGTGGGTGTGACACAAACTGAGTGAGTGAAGGTTCGTGGATTTACCAGTGGTCTCCTGCAGAGCAGATTTAGACGAATTCAGATGCCATGCATCTCTGAAAATGTGATCAAGCTGTAAAAGGGCTAAAAATGCTCCAGCAGGCACAGAAAACAACAAGGCATTGGGAAAAAGCAGTTAAAATAAGAGGAATATGAGTACCTCAAGAAGAACCAGTAGTCCAGAAATTTGAATGCTAACAGCTCCAGTTTTACAAGTACAAAAGATATGGGATGTACATCATACAAGCCTCCTAGTTTGCTCTAGTCTTATTTCTTGATATTTCTCTGTAGTAAAACCTTAACCTATATAAGGTGTAATTTCTTTTCTCACAATAAAATTACTTTAACGTAAGAAAACAGAAATGCATCTAATTTTCTTTTAAAAACTCATTTTTTTAACTATAAACCAAAGAGTTCTAAACAAAAACAAGATCTAAGAAAGGTTAAAGCATAAACTTTAAAAAAAAATTCCAATGCCTATTGTTATTAATAAAAAGGGATTAAAATTTAGGGTTTTAATTCACAAGTTCACTTGCTTGAAGACATATATCGCAACTTCTCTGTGATAGTATTCCTATGTCAGTCAAAGTAAAGAGCATGGGCATAATTTTCTTTATGGATACCATACTGGGGTTGGAAACGAAGGGAATCCCTATCATTCTGCCTTGCGAATTCCCTTGTGGTTGTAGAGATTCTCCTGCTTTCCCTTAATTTATGCAAAGTGCTGTTAAACAAATTACTACATATGAAGATAAGATAGCATAATGCACTAATATATTTTTGTTGTGATTCTGAACATTACAGAAAGCGATGGTACAGCTAATATGTTATAATTTTAAAAATTAAATATAATTTATAATTACAAATTGACATTCCCAATCCAATCTCTCTCATGTTGATATTCCCTCATGTTTGATACCAAAATGCTATACAGAATAATCTGCTTGGCACTATTGATATTCTTATCTGCTCTGAGTTACGTAAGAATATTTTGATGTTGAGTAATATGCATCTTGAGGAACATGTAATAAAATGTAAATTTAAAGCATGAAAAATCAGCAGCTGAAAATAGCAAGTCAAAGATATGTAACAGGGTCTGTGTCATGCACATCTTAAAGATTAACCCTAAAAAATGTTGCCCATTTTTTTCTTTAAAAGCTTGAATTTATAATTTTTAAGCAGGGATTCAAATCTAACTCCAAGAGTTCCCGTCAGAGCACAACAGAATTCCTGAAGTAGAAGTATAGTAGAGCTCCCAGGCCTACTGAAGATTTACCATTTGTTGCATTCGTGCTGTCCAGCCTCTCTGCTTTCCTAGATTGGAATGGCTGAAGCAGAACTTTACTGTTAGCAGATACAGAGCTACAAGGAGTGTGAGCTTTCTTGGACATCCTACATTAACATGTAGGGTTTTGGTGCAACTGACCTGTGTTGCCTTCCCTTCTCCTGTAGACACAGGGAAAACCTGCTTTTTTCCCACTTCACCCTGAAAGAGGGTATTGTGGGCAAGAAGTAAAAATTATGTCAAATTATTATTTTCCTCCTCCTCATGTTGTAGATCTGAAGTTTTTTTAAGTTCCCTTGCTCTAATTCTTGTCAAATTAACAGACACTGTGTGAAATTAAATATCTATGGCATTTTTATTAGGTTTTTTAAAGGAAAACCTGACCAATTTCCATCTTAGAAATTTGGAATCTCCTCACAGAAGAAGGGTAAAGGCTGTAAAAATGGTCCTGGTAGTAGAAGTAATACTTACTTTTAGGATAGTGGAACTATAATGGATGGATTCATTTTTCCATATAGATTTGAATTCTTAAATATGTGACTTACAAATATATATGTAGAATGTCTGATATCAAAAGGCACTGCTCCATTTTTATCAGACATTTTATGCATGTTTATATTGGTGCTCAGATCTTATTTTTAGAACTTACATGCCAAACCTTCTTGCAAGTAGCAGTTTACCAGGCTTGTTTCGACCTCAGCATCAAAATTATCTATGCAGAACCAGATCTGGTGATAGACTTAGAACTTGTCACCTTGTAGGACTCAAATACAGTTGCAAAATAATGCCGTATGAAAAGAGATTGGGCTTTTTCTCTCCATTTTACCTTATTTCAAGAAGTCATATATATATGCATGGTTTGCATAATGGTTTGGTGTTGGAACCCTGGGTTTTAGGTTTATGAAATATAGTAATATATATTGTAATGTAAAGTATATGCATGTGGCAAGATGAAGGATTTTGGGTGTGGGTTTGTTCTTCCTTCTTTCTTCTTCACAAATCTGAGTGTTTTGTCATTGGGTCAAATATCTTGCAATGCGGGTCAGAAATTAAGAGCCACTGGTTTATAAGTAAAAACATATTACTTGGCAATTCTTAATTGGATAAATCAGGCTTTAACTGGCCTTGGAAGTGAGAACTCAGGGCTGTTTTCACCATTTTCCACCTTGTTAACTGAGAGGCTCATTCCGTGCAGGAATGCCATAGATAAGAATATAATAAACATCAGCATAAAAGAAAAGACCTCCACATCTCCTGCCTTTTACTTCCAAACTCTGAGTAAAAGAACTCGTAAATCAGAAACAAAACAAATAAGAGACCTTTTTACAGTTTGGTGACTTAGTAACTGTCTGAATGAGCAGGTGTACAGCCCAAAATGTAAGCACTGTGAAGATGAGCATGTATTTTGTTGGTCACACTTTAAGGAAACTAATTTAGATTTGTGAGGCCTTTTTTTTGCCCAGCTGGATGTAAACACTGACCAAGTGATCTCATTTTTCTCTCTCTTCTGTCCTTGCTGCTATCTTGTTTAGGGAGAATTTAAAGGCTGTAAAACCCATCCCCAAACACTTTCTTCCTCTCCCTGTGTTGTCATCTTCATCAGCTGCCTCTCTGGTTCCTTATGAAGAGTTCCTCTCCTCCCACCGTGGAACTCACTCCCTTCTGCCCCTCTTGTACTGTGTTTATATTCATGTACCTTCTAAGTAAGGCAGTCGCTGGCTTTCAGTACCCACTGTGGAGTACTTACTTGCAGCATAAGAGGAACTCCCAGGGAGTGGGGAGAAACCATGCATGAAGAGGCTCTCTGGGAAAAGACAGGAGACAGAGGGAGGGATGCTTGGATCCTAGTGGGAGAAAGAAAGAACCACTAATACCAGTCTGAAGGCCTTCATTGCTGCTGACTTACACTAAAATACTAGAGAAAAGAAAGGTCTTCACAATGCCAGGAAAAAAAACTGTGAATTAATTTGAGTAATGTTTATTAGTCAAAAAAAGAGGTAAAAGCCAACAATATGTTGGAAAAGTACAGATATGATTATTCAATAGAAATTTGAGGAAATTATCCTAGCACAGTCCAAGAGACTAATGAGTCCATATTAAGAAAATGGCACAGTGCAGGTCACCCTATTATAAAACAGGATATTACAGAAATGGAGAAGGTGCAGCTAAGGGCAAGCAGAGTGCCACAGAAATACAATGATCTTTGTTATTCAGAAAGGTTAGAGAAACAAGATCCATAAGCTAGGGAAAAGAATTAAAATTAAGGTAGAGCCTCAGCAAAGTCTGCCAGACTATTTGCATGCAATAGTTGTAAGAGATTTGAAGACAATACCTACAAGAGGATATCTGAACCCCTATCACTACAAAGTAAGGGCATTGTGGTTTAGATTTGTTGGTTTCGTCAATGTATAGAGAGTACTACACAGAGTACGAGTAATGATAAAAGGGATTTAAGTGACATAAAATATAGACTAAATTAAATAGGCACTTTAGGAATTCCTGAACATTTTTATAACATCCCTTAAAAGTGTTTTTAAAATCCATGTGGCCTTACATGTGTAGCCAAACTCACAGTCAAATTTGGCTTTGGGATAGGCCAAACAACAAGACAACAAATGTTGCACAGAGAGGAGTTAAGCAGAGAGGCTTTATGATGATATTTGTGTAATTCAGCTCTTTATAAAATTATCCTTTTTAAAAATAATGTAGCAGACAAAGGATTACTGCAAAAACATTACCTATGAATATAGATTTAGTTGTAAATATCCTGTTGTATTGAGTCAACAGTAAAAAAAAAAAATCCTTCCAGATTTCTCCTTTACAAGGCATGAAAGGTAATTTTGTTCACTAAAGGTACTGCTGTTTTTATGCATTACAACAATTGAGAGTTTTATGAATGTAAAAAATGTCATGAGAATATTGATTAGTTTGGATTATTGTTTACACCATTTAGAACAGCAATTGTTACACACAGCAGTCTTTTAATCCATGCTTTTTAAACATGTCTCTACTTTGGAGCAATGGTAGTCTTCTTCACTCAATGGAGAATATCCACAAAGGACCTAGATACATAATCCTAGAAACACAGTGACAGTGCAAAGGATAAGAAGCATTCAATAAGTAGTTTCAACATTTCCTTTTCAGCAAGCAGGTTGCATTCTCTGTACATGCTAGATCCCTCATAATTAGTCTCATCTATCTGTGTTATGACCAAGCTACAGGGACTGAGTATGATCTCTGGTGTGAAGAGAATACATTTAATTTGCTTCTAAATTTGTAAAATTTTAAAAATACCATTAAATACAAAATGTTTAGCTTATAAAATAAGTTTTTTAAGGAGTGAATGAGATAGCATTTTATTTAAAGAAAAACAGATTAACTCATCTATTTAGATGTTTCTGCGATTACTGGCATTGAAAAAAATCAGATTAAGAAGAATTACCATTTTATTGTGTGTTTGGGAATTAGGCACCAGAAGGGTGTAGAAGTAGGTTTGAAAAAGAGCAAACTCATGTACTTGGGGAGAAAAAGCGATCACTTAAGAATCCATGGTGTGCATCTGAAAATCCCATTAGGGACTGTCAAGCTGCATTGGTCAGACAAAAAGAATATGAAATGGGACCAATTAATACGATGCTGTTGAGTGCATGGCAATAGCTTCTAGTTCCTGATTTACAGAGGAGAATACAGTTGAGTGGAAATGATTTTGATACATTTACATTTGTGGCTATAAGTCAAATTCTACATAAAGAGATCTAGCAACCACTGGGAGGTGACTATAGACCTAGATTCCCTGCCCAGAGCCTGGGATGATATTGCTGGTCCTGCAACTGATCTTTGTGATGACCTTGACCGAATCACTTCTCTTTGTAAATGTTTCATGTACTGAGTTTTGTTATCTCTTGTTATATTAACATGCCTATATATGTTGATTGTAAGCCTTTACAGTCTTCTGAAGAATGGCTTACTTACTGTGTTTGTACAGTCTGCAGCAGAAAGAGCCTGTGATCTTCTCTTGGGAGAATTTAAATACCATAAAATCATGCAAGCAGCAGAAGGACCATGACACAGAAAGGGAGAAAATCAATGGGATTTGGGGATCAGGGAATTTTAAACTAAAGGACTTTCAAATATATAGTTTCCTCACACTGAAATAGCTCCTAATCTGATTCAAAATTTGATTTATTTGCTCAGCATGTTTCCTTGTCCTTGAAACAATTCATTTGTGACAGTTACACATTTTCACTGAATTTTTCCAAACACTGAATGGTAGGTCTCTAGTGCTACTAAAATCCCTGATATTCTTGCTTCTTAATAAAGGAATAAATAGTATTCTACCTAAACAGAAGCAGTCTTGCCTTCACAGCTGTGGAATCTTCTGCCAAAAATATGGTTCAGAGGACTCTATCCTCTAGCATCAGCAGAAAGAAATTATGTGTTAATCCTCTTCCAGGCTGTCTGGACCCTTCTTTACATCATTTATTTTCTTCATCATTCTTTATTATCCAGTGTGGCCAAACATTTGATCAGTGTTGAAATTACCACTCTGCAAGTCTGAAGGGGCTATGCAGCCAAAGATTATGCAGCCACAGGCACTGTCTCCATATGTACAGTAAGTGCATTGTACAAGACCTTCTGTTATTGTACTGTAGAGCAGGGAAACCTCAGCTAAACAGCAATCTTGTTTTCATAGTAAGGTGCCCAGTCCAGAACAATGGCTGGTATATTTGAACAAATTCTTTAGCTGCTTTCCAGGGAGCAAGTTCTCCCAGACACCCATCCCATTGAGATGTGTGCCATTCTAGCTACGGGGCTCTCCCTCTTAGGCAGGCCTCCTGCTTTCCACTACATAACTCTCAATCCTGCATGGGCACTGCCATGCAAAATTCCCATGGGGTGCCACCTCAGCCTGGTGCTCTGGCAGAGCCAGACTGAGCTTAAACCATATCACTTTCAAAGGGTTTAATTTCAGTAACAGATAAGGAGCCTTTTGCTAGGGCAACATACCCCATTTCTTTCTTTTATCTTCTCTTTTGGAGGGTTAGTGGATGAGGAGGAGAGTTGCATCCAGACTTATTAGGGAATAAAGTACTTTCCTATGCACTATCTTAAGTGTTCAGGGGCAGCAAGCCAAGGGAATGAAAACCAGACTGGAAGCAGTGCTTTCCCAAAAGGCTATTCCCCATATTTATACCTTCTTCTGTTGACTTGTCACTACAATACGACAAAAGATCATTTTGGTCTTGACTTATTAATAGAGAAGAAAAAGGGATTTATATGCTACCTGGCTAAAAACTGTTCTAGTATTTATCAGCCAGCAGCAACTTTTAAATTCTCTGCTGAGAAACAGTTTAGTAGGCTGAATTTATCTCTGTTATTCAACAATCGAAGTAGCCTAGGAGAGCCTAGAAGCAGTTAGGATATGTGAAAGAATAATTTTTGCATTAGTAGGTCTCAGGTGATGATCAGACAGATAGTCTACAAGCACTTTGCAAAGAAAAATGAAACTCTGACGACTATATGATCAGACATCATGCTCTTTCTGCTTGACTAGTTAACATCCTATTTTCAGTGCATAAATTCTACATGGTACCCTTTAAAATGCACTCAAAAGCATGTAACATTCATTCTTCCCTCTTCTTCCCATGTTTATAGACCAGTTTGTTGATCCTAAACAGTTTCTCCCAGCTGAAGTGAAACAAGAAGAATGAAAAACACCTTGTGGTTCCACTGGTTTACCAGAGAAGTAATTAATATCTTACTAATGAGCAGAGGTGTATTCTGGGTTCTGCCATCAGCATGAACCTCTGTGTTATTCACACTCATTTCATGGCTACATGTTAACTCAAAGAAAATCAACCACAACTAAAAAATCCAAACAAACTGCTACCTTATCACCACTTCATAATTTTCTCTCCTTGTACAGGCTTCTCACACGTACGTGAATTTGTTTTCAACATCTGCAATTGCATGATACTAATTTATTCCAACTGGTGGATCTAGATGAAGGTCTTCCTAATTCTCTAATCAGTAGGTTTTTCCTGTATGGAGAGATACTGTCCCAATTACACTGGGTGTAAGGCCTGTAGAAAACAATGCTTGGAGGTGAAAAATGGCAGCCCTTGACCACACACTCCATTGGGCTTAAATTTGTTTTTCCTGCTATTCTCTACTGCTTTGGCATAATTTTGTCCTTATTAAGTGAAAAGCATTGGACCAAAAAAATCAGTCTTTTTTTTTTTATTATTATTATTGCATTTTTTTTAAGCAGTAAATATTTTAGAGATAGAATTTCTGTTTGAATGAAAGGGAAAATATATGTTACTATCTTACTGCACAAAGGAAGTTATATAGAGTGTGCATCTTAATGACTAGGAGGTGTTGATTAGCATCGTACTAGTATTTCACACAAAGATGTGTCAACCTTTCATAACAAAACTTGTAAGAAAGCAGAACTCGCCTCATTTATGCATTTTTTTTATAAAAATGAAACAGTCTGCAGTTTGCTTGAAGTCAAACTAACAGAACATCTCTCAGCCTTGCTGGATGGGGCACATGAGTTTGGGATCATACACTTCTCCTCCTCCCCTCATCCCAGCCCTGCCACCAGCCTGCCTGCTGATCATTACAATACATATTTTGCTACCTATTAAAATAAGCACCTTTGGAATAAGCAGATTGCTCAGGTCTCCCGCAGCCCACTGGGTACAGGTGGATGACTTGGCAAAGGGTGCTTATCCTCAGCAGCCAGGAAAAGCCTGAGCCGAAGAATTGCTCTGGAAGAGCCAGGGAGGAGAAGCATCAAAATAATTCAAGGAACTAAATCATTGAGTTTCTGAGGAAAAAGGAATGCCACGCACATTCCGAAATTATTTGATAAAGGTGGACTTTTGAAATAGTTCTCTTTGTTTTGCATAAAAGTAAAATTGCCATCTCAGCTCTATTTCATCCTCACTTTGTGCTGGCCCAAGCTGAGCTTTGTTTCTGTAGTCGCAGAGAAAGGCTTTTCAGAGGCAAATCTGAGAGTCAGCCAGAGAAGCTGAGGAAAGGAATTCCTCTCCTTGAGCTTAAGTGGGCAACTGTGCTGGTAATGGGTATTTCAGATGAAATGTGTGGTTCTGCATGCTTGTTTACGCTGTGTTGAAGATCCTGTTATTGCTGTTGTTGGTGGATAATTTCATTTGACAATGTGCTGCAGATTCATCTTTATGTATGAATTTACAAGTGTAGAGTGAGAAGCATAAAAAAATAATACAGAACTGCTCATGCAGAGTCACAGCACACAAATTAGAACATTCAGTAGTTCAAAAATGCCAGGATAGACAACTTTAATCTTTCATAGCACCTCTGTATTTGTAAAGCTTTAGCTTTTTTTTTT